>JAJMVL010000044.1:0-240219 GCA_023082095.1 Dothiorella sarmentorum
CCCCCCCCCCCCCCCCCCCCCCCCCCCCCCCCCCCCCCCCCCCCCCCCCCCCCCCCCCCCCCCCCCCCCCCCCCAAAAGGGAATGATGATGCACGTCGACGGCGCGGACCACTACCCGAGGGACACGAGACAGAAAAGATTAGTTATTACTGCCTACTACTGGTCGCCGGGGCCCCCGAGGGTCTTTTGCCTCTGGTGTACAAACAAGAAAACAAAAGCGCCATGGCCACAGGAAGTAGCGTGAGGATAGTAGATGGGATTAAAAAAGAAAGAGTTCCTCGAAACGAGTCACACCATCGTTCTAGAAGGACTCCACATGGGTGGCCTACCATGCCTCCCCTTTTTGACACGCTCCCTGTCGCCCGTCTATACACGCCCCCGGCTCCGCTCTCTCCGGTCGTCATAAAGTGGTAGCATCTGTTTTTAGTCTGCTTCTTTCGCTCGCTTTTTCTAGTGGTTGCCTATACGGCAGGTCGCGTGAGTGTACCGCTTATTCAATAGGCGAAGCTTCTGGAATGCCGAAACACCGGCGTCCGTTTTTCTGCGATTCGTGTCAGCTTTTGTTGCGCCTTCGTCCCTCTATCTCATCAACTGCCGACGCCCATCCGCATTTGCGCACGGACCCCTGGGGAAATGCTCTCATCAGCAAGCGACCAGGAAAATAGTTTGCTCAAGTCATGATTAGTGATATGCAGTTTGGTTGGCTGGGTAGACAATCATCATATGTTGGGGCCGAGCCAACCATGACCAACGGAACAGCCCTACACTTCTCGCAAGTCTAGTCGTTTTTCGGGGATAGTAAGAGAGAAACTAGTGTGCTTTTTTCGCGGACGAACAAACGAACGAACGAACATAAAGTACAACACGAAGCAGGAGAAACAAAAGGGAAACTCTGCCACCCCAACTGACGGGCCAACGAACCAATGATTTAATACAACAAAAATAGGACGGATGACGAACGGCAGCAGCGTGCTTAGGCCCTTTCTGACACAATGCAGACACGTAGCAGACAGAGCAATAATACGGTTGATACGCGGCGGTCGCGAACACCGGACCCACCCGCCACCACTGTACGAACGCCCTCCGCCAGCCACAAAACAAAACGCCCCGCCGCTTTTTCTCATTCGCCGCCTGCGCCCGTGGCAAGTCCGATCGTTGGAGGGACGAACCGGCGAAGGTTTTGTCGTCAACAATCGCGAGGGCAAAATAAAGAGGGGCGGTCGTCGGGATGGCCGGAAAAGCGATTGGATCAAAGGGGTTTAGCGGGCGTGATAGGTGTGAAGATGCTGTAGTGGTAGATGTTCGGCAGAACTTTTACTCTGCTTAGTGTTTTTATGTGGCTCCTTTGCTTATTCGTATTGTGGGCCGCTTACACGCCTACTCAGATAGGGCATGCCGGAGGTTTTGTGTGTGGGTTAGATTGCCCACTTACGTTGCGTTTCTCCGTGTCCCCCCATGCTTGGTGGAGAGAGGACGAGAAAAGCCGGGAGGGTGAAAGAGGTTTGAGTTTCTTGATTTTCTGGTTCTCTTTTCTTTGCCCTCTCGCTTGATGATGAAGTGGCCATGTACGTGGAATCGACTTTAGCCTAGCACGGAATGTGTTGCGATTCGCGAACAGGGAGGGGGAGGGTTTAGTGGGCGGACGAACACCTCAAATCACATCCTCTGCCGCACGAAATAGCGTGTTATAAAAAGGTAACGCTGAGTCAGTGCCCACATTCGGTGGGCGCAGAGGATTTATTGGACAGTTTCCGCACTGGCGAGGAAGACAAAGGACCATTTCATTTGCGCATTTGATCCCCTCATCATCGCCCCATGCCATTCGGCATTCAAACATTCCCCACGTTGACTGGGTTATAAAAAGAAAATAATAAGGAGCGGATCCTTCCAATGAAATACACGAACGATTACGCCGCAGCCAACGCATTCCTTCTAGGCAAGAACAGGCATCGAGTTGCGCCCGACGATTGTGATGACGCTGATGATTCGACGGAGCGGTTTGATAACGCGTTCGCCTGTATACTCCCGGATGACGCAACTTGCAGCGGCGGAGGTCCTTCGGGGAAGGTCATGTGGTTGGGCGACTTTTTGCGGTGGAGCCTTTAAACGAGAAGGATTCCAGGACCAAAGCCTGCTTTTCCGTGACTTGAGGGAAGAAGGTGGAGAGGGCGGAAAAGAAAAGGCGAACGTTTTGCGGCTGGGCTAGTTGCATGATTCATTGCGCATGCGATTGCCAGAACGGGGCAGAGCAGCGAGGCGTCCGACTGGCCGACGGGGGCCACAAGGCAGTACCTACTTTTGAGTTGCGTGACTGGGCAGCAGAACAGAGGGGAAGGGAAGGGCAGCTAAGCCGGGGCCAAGATAGACGACTCTGGGCGAACATCGCAGGGCTTTAAAATGGTTGCCGCATATGCCGAATTAGCTCTCTCAAATTAGCATGTCGCACGGCCAGCAATTTATAGCTACAAGTTCACATGTGACCAGTGTCCAACTTTATTTGATCATCGCAATTCATTGTGTTTTTATGTGTAGTTTGCCGTGCCGAAGCAGGGACATGCCAGCCTTGCCCAGACTGCTAGGACGTGATTGTCGTGTCAGAAGAAGAAAAGTGCATAATGCCACTGAGGCCCGTGTAATGGAAGGTCCAACCCAGAAGAAGAAGAAGCAAAAGAAGCCGCATGGGGGCAGTGAAAGTCAGTTGTAAAGACCGCTTGACCGCCCTCAATGTCGCGTGAGATGGTCCGACAGCGCTCACGAAGCCAACGCGGCCTTGGCCTTGGTCCAGTAATCAATCCTGCTCTGGTCCATGGTGCCGCCAATGCAACCCGAGACATACTGCTCGAGGCCGTCCTGAGAGCCTGTCTGCAGGGCGGTGCGCACGCTGGCTTCGCACTGGGTGGTGAGGAACCAAGCGGCCGAGCCGAAGCTGGGGATATCCGGGCTGACAAGCTGGAGAACGCCGTCATCGCCGCTGGCCTTGGCCTGGGTGACCGCGTCGGAAGAGAAGAGGGTACGCGCGTACTGTTCGTTGTAGGAAGCCGACTGCATGTTGCGCGTGCCCTTGCCGGGCGTGTGCACATCCGCGCCTCCGACGAAGTGGCCCCAGTTGTACTTGAACTCGCCGCTTTCGTAGAGCATGAGGGAAATCACGGCCGCCTGCTCGTTGACGTTGGTGATGGTGTAGTTCTGGAAGGAGCAGTGGATGGGGCCGGCAGCCTGCGTCGCGGTGCGGCATTCATTGGGGTACTTGGCGCCATCGCAGCTCGAAGTGTCGGGAGCAATGGTGAGGAGCTGAGCAGCAAGAGTGTCGTGGGCATTGTCGGCGCGGGCCGCGACGTTGGTCAGGGCGGGGTTGATGCCGCGCGGCAGCGCAAGGGCGGCCGTGAAGAAGAAGAAGAAAGCCAGAAGAAACTGCATGTTGACGATCGTTGTGAAGGAGCGTTTATTGAGATGAAGAGAAGCAGAGAAGAAAAGAGAAGATGCTGTCGGTGCCAGACCGGGGTATCTCGAAAGTGAAGTGAAGTAAGGGTGGTGGAAGGAATTGGGCGGGCTGTGCAAACACGAAGGATTTATGTAGGCACAGTCAGAGTCGAATCATGAGCGGTGGTGAGCGCTAGACATTGAGGCCCCGTGGCGGGCCAGACAAAGTGAGGAGGGCGCGGCGGCGACTGGTAGAGAACGGCGCGCTTCACCTTCAGCCTCCGGCTGTGTGCAGCAACACGGGGGCGCCGACAAAGCTGACGGCCAGGCTCCGCCATCACGAACACCCACCCAGCCAATCACAGCCACCAGCAGCGCTGTTGGAGCGGCGGCTGCGACAGGAGGTGGTGTTTGGATCGGCCCAGCTGAACGACTTGTTGCAAGAGGCCCTGTGGGCCGGCGCGAAACGGCCAGGCACCGCACGTGATGTGCCAACGGTTGGTTCGCAGGCCCTGCTGTGTTTGGCTCATGTTTCAGACGTTGTTTCGTCGCCGGCGATCTCCAGTATTAAGTCAAGCGGCAGACACAAGCTTTTAGCTCTCCTGCGACTCATATTTGCGCCGATGATCCGGATGGGCTGCAGGCATGCTTATTCCTCACGCCGAACTCTGTACTTTTGTCTGGAATGCCGCTTGCGTCCTGGCCATCTCCACGACTCATCTCAACGGAACATTCCAAATCCCAACACCGTGCGCCCTGACAAACCCCGGCACTATTTGCCGTTTACGCGACGCCGAGGTTGACAGTTGTCCCCAGACCCCGGCTGGCTTACTCACGTGCTGTCATCAAACTCCGCCCCCTGCCGCTGGCCTATAGCCTGCCCGCCAGGTGTGGATTAATCCTAAGCCGAACAAAAGCGGTCAGTCCCGCCGCCGCCAACGCCATGGAGCCCGCGTAGAAGATGGCCGGCCGGTATGCTTCGAAGCCCGCCTTTTCACCGCCGTATGCGTTGAGCATGAAACCTGCAATAGGCGCTCCCTATCTCGCGATCAGCATCCGTGCCCCCAGATAGGCCTACTATCGACGTCATCCCAGCACCTACCAGCAGGTATCCGCCTGTCCAACCAGTGACAATCATGGCCATTGCAACTCCCATGCGGGCCGATCCAAATACGTTGCCCACCACTGTCGGCATCGTCGAGAAGAAGCCGCCGTTTGCTGCCCCGTTGATCACAACAAACAGCGCAAGCGGCCCAATCGTCGTCGACGCAGGCCACAGTGCCAGCATGCTCAACGCCGTCACGATGAAGGAGACGAAGAGCGTGTTCAGCGCGCCCACCTTGTCCGCCATGAAGCCGCACAGGATGCGCCCGAAGGCGCTGGCAAAGTTGAAGCCGGCCACCAGCCCGGCACCAGTGCCCGCCGACATGCCCAGCGAGCTGCTATACAGCGGCAGGAAGAAAGGTGGCACAAACAGGGGAAAGGTTCCTATCGCACCAGCAAGGAAGATGGTGATGAAGCGATAATCCTTCGCCAGGCGCCTGAAGTGCCGTCAGCAAATAATCTCCCTGGCAAAGGAGATGACGATGTTACCAGTCAATGAACTTTTTTGGTTGGATAGGCGTGCGCTCCTTGAGCAACCAGGCCGCCGGTAAGCAGGTGCCCAGGGTCAGAAGGCCAACGACCCGAAACGTCCACGCCGTGCCAACCTCCTCGATCAACCGCTCCATTGCCAAAGACGTGACTGCACCACCAAGGCCTCCACCCGCATAGACAATGCCATTGGCAATGCCGCGCTTTTTGCTAAAGTACTGTGCGGTTATAGTCGAGACGGTCATATAGCAGTGACTATGGGAATAAGCGTTAGCACACTTCCGTCTAGTCTGGGGCACGGCGCACAAGGCGGCGGTGCCCCATTATTAGAAGTGTTTTTCCAGTTCATGCGACTGGGCGTGCACAAGGGTACGGATCCTACCACCCCGGATATAGACACGAGAACTATGTCCGAAGTAGCAACGTGCATAACGCGTGTAGGCATATAGAGGGGAGTGTTATGGCGCAGCTCTTACCTGATCCCCACGCCCGTAATCACACCGGCAGTAATGAAGAGGCCTGCCACACTATGCGTGCAGAAGCCGGCGCACACGTAGCCCAACCCCAACAGGCACGTGCCCAGGAGGGCAGTGGCACGGGAGCCCAGCCTCTGCAGCACCTGCGCCGCGGTGCTGGCGAAGATGGCGTTGCAAGCGACCGTCAGCGAGCCGACGAAGGCGAGGGTCGAGGCCGACGACACCTTCTCGGCGACGAGGGCGCTCTGGATGACGCCCCAGCAGTACGAAGTGCCGATGAACCACCAGGACAGCACGGCGGCGGCGGCGACGACGACCCAGCCGTAGCCGCCTTCTGGAACGTCGGCATCGGCGAGGCGGGAGGCTTCGACGACGTTGTCGGGGTCGTGCGGTGCGGTGGTCTGGGCCCAGTGCGTCGTGGAGCTATTGGGAGACGACTCGAGCTCAATGGCGGGCTGCGCAACCGTGAGGGTTGCTGTGGCTGACATATTGCTGTCGTTGCTGGATGCGACTTGGCGTGCAGATGCGAAGAAAACAGAGATGCCGTTCGTGGAAGCGTGCATGGAGCATTTTACCTTTTAGGCATCTCTGGGACCGCACGCCCTACCATTAACAATATGCGGGACCGTTGCGGTGGAT
Organism: Dothiorella sarmentorum; assembly: GCA_023082095.1. Classification (NCBI taxonomy): domain Eukaryota; kingdom Fungi; phylum Ascomycota; class Dothideomycetes; order Botryosphaeriales; family Botryosphaeriaceae; genus Dothiorella; species Dothiorella sarmentorum. The sequence goes on from JAJMVL010000044.1 coordinate 6,129, forward strand.
TGGCGAGCATGCGTAATGCCGCCGGCACTGGTGACGCCGGCACCCTACCAGACCTCAGGAATGCAAAGGCAAAAAAGAGACCCTGGCTGACGTAAGGAGCGCGTCGTCCATTATGTTTCGTCTGGTGCTACCTGGAACCTGCCGGGCTGTGCGTCCAGGGATGTGTCGCAAAGGAAAAAAGTTTGCAGGTGGCGGTTTAAGGTTGGGAGTGGCCGGATATATCGGATCTGCTGCTATCTTGCTCGGTCGTTGTACACGGCTATAGCTGTGGTATCACCACCCTGCTTCCATTGCGTGCGACGGCGCAGGAGGGCCTGAAACAAGGGCGACCGAGTTTAAGCAGCGTGTAGGCAGTGGCACCGCAACTCACAGCCCCTGACTACAATCTCTCCCATCTGCTCGCTGTTTGCGTCACTTGGTTCGTTGATTTTTCCTCGTGGAGCGGGCGCTGATTGGGCGCGCGCCGGATCAGGAGAGCCAAGGCCGCGCAGCTTATCATCATGCACCGCGATCCTTTGGTCGACTAGGCTCGGCCAAGTTACCGTTGCACGTTGGCTGTGGCTGCACCTATTCTATGAATAATCGATTTGTCGTACCGGCTGCGGCGGAAAGGGCACGCAACCCTGCCGCTATTAGGCTGTAGAGCGAGTTGGAGGTGGCCGATCCAGAGCAGATCCAAGCGATATTTGTAGTGAATGCTCACGCCTCACCACTTGCCCCGAGCACGCCGGCCAATTGCTGCTGCCTGTGGTTTTGACCGGTTGACAATGACGGTGACGGCGCACTGGGCCTGCTGCTGCTGCTGCTGCTGCGCCGTAGGTAGTGCTATGTAAATCTCGTATCAGCGTCATGATGCGATGCCCTCGGGCGCTCAGGGGCAGCCAACTGTCTCGTACTGCCAGAATCATCCGCTGCCCGCTCAATTTCGTGCGCAGCGCCACACAGCGGCAGCACACCCCTGCACGGACGGCCCTAAAGGTTAATCACCCTTCGTGCCCTCGGGGGCGGTCAATTGCGCGCTAATCTACTTTATACCTTTGAGCTATATTGGCCGCAATGTTTTACTTTATTAAAGAAGCCATGCGGGCCCCACTAAGACTGCGCGCGCATATACATAGGCACATCCCTCCTCGCCTCCAGCTGCTTGCCCAGGCTCCCGAGACAAAGGTGCTCGTTTGGTGCGTCCCTGCCCGCTTCTTTGTGTGGCATGCGGCCCTTTATTTGCAAGCACTGCTGACATGTGTCATCGCATAGGCTCCGGGAATTTTCCAATTGCCAAGAATGGAACTGCGATGCGATCCTGCTCATAAGCTCGCGCCGCCCATTCTCGACACCAACCAAGACCTCCACGAGTCATCCGCCATGATGATGGACGTCGACCACCACCACCACCACCACCACCAACATCCCTCCCCGGCTTCTGCGCCCGCACAGGCTTCCACCGCCCCATCCTCCGCCCACCCCTCACCCATTCCCGCTCCTCACTCAAAGCCTACTCTGCCTCCCATTACCGGCAGACCCTCGCCGCCTGCCTCGTCCAGGTCGCGTGAGTACAGCCTGCCGGCCCAGACACCCACCACCAACGGCTACCGTCCCAATGGCACTCAAATGGCCTATCCCAGTCCGAGTCCGCAGGACGTGTCCATGGACGCCCTCTCGCGCCTGCAAACCCAGGTTCAGTATAACACGGCAGGCCTGCAGACCCAGCGTAGAGACTTTGAAAACCTCAACCATGCCGTCAACCGTCTCGCCGACGAGATGGAGCGCATAGAAAACATGGTCGGCGCTTTGAGAAGAGAACTCCAAGCCCGCCCACTCGCTCCGGCTGCTCCTGCCCAAACACTTCCCGGAAAAAACATCGACGATGCAACCCTGGAGGTCTTCGCCACTAACCTCACCAGTGTGGCCAACAAGGTCACTGAGGTGGACGCATTGAAGATGCAGCTTGAGATCCTCAAGCGCCGCGTCAAGATTATGGAGGAGACATCGGCGCCATCAGGGGGCCCTCAAAGCAGCTCAGCGCCGCCACCATCTAACGGTTCGTTTGCGTCTCCTCGGGAGGCAGCCCAGATACACCCTCCTCATTCCATGCAGCACGCCTCCCATCCTGGCCAAATGCCTCCTCATCCGCCACCGCCGCCTCACCAGGCGCCTTCGTTCCACGCTTCCCACGCCTCTCCACAGGTGCCCCGTATCGGCACCCCAAGTCACGCAGAGTTGCGCCCTGATCTCCGGCCAGCACCACCCGTCCAGCCTTACCACCACCCGGCAGCACCTCAGGAGATGCACACCGTCGCAACCCCTGGGAGCCAGCCAAACAGCCAGGGCAATGGCTGGGTGTCGGTCAATCCCAGCTCCAAGCGCCAGCACCCAAACGGAGTAGACAGCCCCATGGACGGGCGGTCAGAGACGATGGGATCACCGAAGCGGCCAAAGCTCGCGCCTCTAGAGCCTAGAATCGGGCCTGAGCAGGTGACAACACCGATGAGATACGATCCTGTCGAGAGAGATGGTAGAGACTACCATGCAGAGGCTATGCGCGAACAGCAACAGTACGTGGCTGCCACGCCTACTACTTTCGTTCCGTACAACTCGAGTGAGCAGCCTCATCCTGAAGACAAGTGGCATGCCGAGTCTCAACGCGCGACCTCTTCTGCTGGCAAGGATTCGAGGCGCACGAGAGGAGGTGGCCGTGGCCGCGGTCGTCGTAGTTTGCCCGCGGACTCACGCGAGCTTGGTACCCCAGAGTGGGAGAGCTCCAGTTGGAATGGGAACGGGACTCAACCCGGACCGGACGGTTACTATCAGATGGACGTTACACCAAATGGCACCAAGGTCCCCCGGGGCAGCAGCATCGTGCGCCGCGGCTCAAGTGGCAGCGGTCCCATTGCGATGAGGCCCATCGAGATGACACGCCCGGGTTCCAGTGGCGATCCATACGCTCACACCAAGAAGACCAGGACAAAGCCTATCCGCAACTCTGATGGCGTTCTCATCCGCAAGGATGGCAAGCCTGACATGCGCTCACAAAGCAGCGCCGCCAACCTCCGCAAGGTTCATGCCCGTAAGGAGCAAGAACGTATCATGGAACAAGGTGGCAGCACTCCGATGTCGGGCATGACTGGTACGCCACTTGCCACGGACAGCCAGAACGGCAGCCAGACGAACGGAAGCACACCGGACAGGGAGAACGCGCCTTCAACAGCGCTAAATCGGCACGAGGCTATCATGAAGCAGATCTTCCCGAACGGCGTCGATGACACGGTCAACCGCCGCAACTTCCACGATCAGTTCTTCCCGGGTGGATCGTCGCCCACTGTGACCAAGATCAAGCCCGAGGTGCTCTCGCCGTCTGAGCGTGATTCAATGTCCGAGGTTGGAGAGGCTGCGGAGAAGACGAACGATCGGTCGCCAACAACTGAGGTCCATGAGAGCGATCAGATGGATGTTTCTCAAGACCGTCTGGCACCACAGCCTGTCTCACAGGCAGCATAACCCAAGAGACGGACAACGGGCTATGGTTTTTCCTTTGGATCATTGCATATAGGTTTCTGTTGGGAGCATGGCATTCAGAAACAGGGCTGTACGGATATACTTTTATTTAGCTTGGATAGGGACAGCGTATGCTGGGCGGACGGCCTCCTCTTTCGTTTGGTGAAGGATTTTCTTTGGGTGGATGTGGCAACTGGTAGATACCCGCGAGCATCATTTATCACTTGGGATTTAGGGCGATCAATTCAACATGGGCGAGTGAGCTGGCGACAGTTTGCTTATGTGGAGATATAGGAACACGAAATATATTTAATACCTCCCTGTACTAGATGTCGTGGCTACTGTGAATCGTTAGGTAGGTGTAGTTGCCTGAGGTTGATGCATAGCAGGGGCCCTAGAGGCGTGGTGACGTCGACGCGGGTAGCTCGAGTCATGGCTCGAATTTCTCCAGCGATGTCGCCTCCACCTTCACCTCCACCATCAACCGTCAACAACCTCGGCGCACAATCCTAGCAAAACACAATGCGCGCAGCAACACCACAAACGCTCGGCTGGCTCCGCGCCATCGTCCGCCGCGAGCTCCAAGCACCCGCGTTGTCACCGTCCACCACAACGCCACGGCCCTCGCACCCCCACCTCTGCAGCAGCACCACCACCACCAGCACCGCCTTCCCGTCTCAACCCCTCCGGCCCTTCAGCACGACGCCTGCACGCCTGCAAGACCAATCCACCCCCTCCTCCTCCCCTTCCGCCGACCCCGCCGCCGCCGCCGCCGCACCCCCGCAGCAGGAGCCCACGCACTACGCCTTCTTCCCCAAAACCCTGCCCGCCGGCCCACCCCCAGCCGGGCCCTTCGCCATCGACCTGCGCGCGCTGCGCAGCGAATTCCTCCAGCTGCAAGCGGCCGCGCACCCGGACCGGCACGGCCACCACAACAGCAACAGCAGCGGCTCCGGCGCGTCGACGACCAAGCGCCGCGCCGAAGCGCTCTCGGCGCGCATCAACGAGGCGTACCGCGCGCTGCAGAACCCGCTGCTGCGCGCGCAGCACCTGCTCGCGCTGCGCGGCATGGACGTGGCGGACGACGAGCGGGCGCAGGTGGCGGATGCGGAGCTGCTGATGGAGGTGTTGGAGGCGAGGGAGCGGATCGAGGAGGCGGGGTCGGAGGAGGAGTTGGAGGGGGTGAAGGTGGAGAATGACAGGAGGATTGAGGAGAGCGTGGGGGTGCTGGATGAGGCGTTTAGGGTGGATGATGTGGGGAGGGCGAAGGAGGAGGCGGTGAGGTTGAGGTATTGGGTTAATATCAAGGAGAGTTTGGATCAGTGGGAGCCGGGGAAGCCGGTGGTTTTGCAGCATTAGGTTGGGAGGGGGGTGGATTGGGTGGATTGGGTGGAGGGCGTGTGGGGGGTTTGCTAAGCTTGTGGTGTTGTCACGTCTACCACTCTCTTCTTTCGTGGGTTCTATTATCATTCTCACGAGATGGTTCATGGGGGCTTGGATGTTTCCTGTAACGCCTGTATACTACAAAAGCCCTTGATGTCGAAACATGCAAGCTACGAAGTTGGTCCGCAATCCCTGAGCAGCAGAGCAGTACGCACGGGCGGTGATCTTCCTCCAGGCAAGTCCTGCCCCAATTTACGTTTGTTGAATGCCCCGTGTTACGTGGGGCCTTGTTTTGGCTTTTCTCGAAGACTTCCGAACTGGAACGGTGATCCAATTTTAACTTTGTCGAGTTGCCTAATCGGATATTGCAGGCATCGTCAAATTCAATGCCCTCTAATTTCTTCTGCGCAGTGTACCTATATGTTCGGAACAAGCTGAAGGTCCCTCGCCTCGAGAGGGTCGTGCAGCAGATAGATGCGATGCACTGGGTAAAGGCTTAAACGGAACGACGTCGATTAGGGCGACTCCTTGCATTTCGCCGTCGTATCCGGCCGCCGAATGAACAAAGGATGCTGCATACTCGTTCTGAATTTATGCTTCAGGCCGACCATGAACCTTGAAGCACCATTGGCTAGCCCTCACCCATTATTTCACACCGCTCCACGCTATGTTGCACACATTTTTCTTCCAGCGTGCTTAACGGATGGTTGGGGTGACACCGCATATGCCATTAGTACATGCGCATGAATCACGGCTGGAGATCTCGTGATGCCAGGGTGGTGTGCGCCTACCTACCCGCCAGACCCCTGAAGCAAGGTCGTATCCGGGAATAGAGAACACCTTCTATAGTTGTGTGTATGGACAAGGGTGCAACGACAGGGCAAGAAATGCTCCTACGCACCGAGCCCCGAGAAGCGCGAGCAGCAAACAGCCGAGCGGAAAAAGCAACGAAGTAAAGAGATAAGCAGTCGGTCTAGCCGGGGTGTGAAACGTCCAGGCAGACGACGTAGACTCTTTGAGAGGCGAATACGTAAACCTTTTATCGTTGCATGTGTGCGACAAGGTTTGATATTCTGCTACTACGTCTCTCGGAATTTTCTTATGGGTGATCTTGTTTCAGCTGACTTGCGTGATCATGGCTGAGACACGACAGATGTTTGGGTGCCCTTCGCTGTTAAACGTACAGGCCTTGTCCGTTTCTAGTAGAGAAATTATCTTCTTGACGTCATAGACTCAGCTTGTCAACCTCCAAGCGCCCGACATCACCCACTGACAGCTGCCATGTCGCAGAGTCTACCTGAAACCCCTGCATTGCTGCTCGTCTCCAGCCCATCAATACCAAGACCCAAAAAATGTCGAAGAAAAGGACTCTAGACACTTTCTTCAAACCCTTGTCGCAGCAAACCCACCAGAACAGCCAAGCCTCGACCGCCGACAACACCACCAAGAAACAACGCGTCGACCTCAATGTCGATCTTGATCTTTCACCCTCCCCTGACCCACCCTCCACGCACCCAACCTATCCCTTCCCCATACCCCAACTCCCCGCCTCCATAGCCTCCGCTCTTGGCACCACCTCCACCAAGAACTCCACCTCCACCAATAACCCCGACTACAGCACTACCACTACCCCACTACCTCTCTCAACAGACCACTTCCCAAGTCCCCGCTGCCCCGCCTCCCTCGGCCGCCCCATCAACGACCAACCCTTCCTCGACCTCGTCTACTTCGAGCCCTTCATCCCCCGCCCCGCCGCCAATGCCCTCTTCACCTTCCTCCGCGCCTCCCTCCCCTTCTACCGCGTGCGCTACCACATCAAACGCGGCGGCATCGACACGCTTATCAACACCCCCCGCTACACCACCGTCTTCGGCGTCGACGAGTCCTCCACCTTCGCCCCACCTCCACCCGCAACCACAGGTCCAGGCAGCGGCGACACCACCCCCCTCACGCTCGTCGACCGCATCTCCCGCACCCCCGTCGCGCAGACCAAGTACAAGTGCCGCCCGCGCCCGCTGCCCGCCAGCCTCGACGCGCTGCGCCGCGCCGCCGAGCGCGAGACGGGCGAGCGCTTCAACTTCTGCCTCGTCAACTACTACGCCAGCGGCGACGACAGCATCGCGTACCACAGCGACGACGAGCGCTTCCTCGGGCCGGAGCCGGCCATTGCGTCCGTGTCGTTGGGGGCGCGGCGGGATTTTCTGATGAGGAGGAAGCCCGAGGGGAAAGGGGAGGGGGCTTCGCCGCCGTTGAAGCTGCCGCTTGGGTCCGGGGATATGGTGCTCATGCGTGGGAAGACGCAGGCGAATTGGTTGCATAGCGTGCCGAAGAGGAGGGGTGGGGAGGGGGGGAGGGGGAGGGTGAATGTTACGTTTAGGAAGGCGATGGTGAGAGGGGGGACGGAGAATTATTATCAGTATAATGTGGGGGGTGGGCCGGTGTATAGGTGGGATGAAGGGAGGGGGGAGATGAGGGTTTGGGAGGAGAGCAAAGAGGAGGTGGAGAGCAAGTTAGAGTAGGGGTCGGAAGGGCGAGAAAGAGAGCCGGCGAAACTTGAGTGTTGGGTGTTGAAAGAGCCCATGAGAAATCCAATGGTGTAAACAAGATGGCCCAATCACTCTGAACTGCACAAACTCTGTTGCTTGAACAGACGGAGGTACAGGTGATGATTCAGTCGGCCACATGTAAGCCTTGAAATCAAGAATCCTTGAACCAGTGAAGGCCATAGATCCTTACCTATCTGCATGACGATGAGAGTAGCATCTCTATATCCACACGTTCTCTTTGTATGTCCAAAAGACATCCAAGGAATGTGTGAATAGCTGCATCCGAATGTGTTTTCCTCGGCCCAGCGTTCAGACTATTGAGGCAGTGGATGCTTGGTCGTCCTACAGGCGCCCCTCAAATTTGGAATAGCCAGAGTAAACCCAATGGAGAACTAGGAGACGGCTCGAAGAAACGGTCCCATTGGTCTGTCCTGTACATTGTGCTCTTTTAGTTAGTCTACCGGGACGTTAGTGCTGAGACACGTCATTTGAGGGCATGTTATGGTACCGGTGAGGGGAAGGATGATATCATAAAGTTATTGCCGGTTTTTGTGGGTACTCGGGCAGAGAAGTCGGCAACAACTAAAGTGAGAAGTGAACGGAAACACCTCCGTTGTCATTAGACGGATGCTCCATCGGAGAAGTACTCCAAATAATCATATGCAGAGTGCTCAGAGCAGCCGTGAGTGGCCTCTGGTCCGAAGGCCTTGATCCAGAAGCAGTCGGAAGTAGAATGGTGGACGCAGTTTCTCTCACGTGTGGCACGATCGTAAGATTACAGGGCTCAGAATGAGGGGCGCCGGGTGATTGACGACGAGCGCGCAGCGGTTGGGCAGCTTGCCATCTCTGTCAGCACGCCAAGTAGCTGAGTAAGGATGAACCTGAGGAGGCTTGCATCGATGACGGTGGTTGCTAGAGACGTGAGAGTGAAGTGCGCGAAAGCGAAAGTGCGTGGATGAAGTTGAGGGGCCCACGCCGATGACATCGAGCAAACACCGGAGTTAGGAGATTAGGAATGCGATGGCTGTCGACGAGCTTGTGGGCTGTGCATCTGCAGCACAAGGTCAATCGAGGCGTATGAGTCACAGGTTTGATCAGGATAGTGAGGAACAGCGTTCGAGGAGGGTGCTGGAAGGAGCAGTGCAGGCGACTGACCTGGGCTTGGCGCTGCCGCTTGTTGTGAAGATAGCAGACGGCGCGCGGATTTGAGCCTTGATCAACCCTCTCCACCACCCCCAAAAGCTCTCAAAACAACCGCCCTCCCCACTGTGCGCGACATCGACGTGCCCCATCACCGCAGGCATTGCGTCCCCTTCATCGTTGCGCCCATCGCCTGTGTCTCCCCGGCTTTATTGGCGTGTCCTCGAGGTGAGTGCGGAGAGACTTAGGCCTGGCGGTTGGCGAGAGAGGGCCACCGCACTATTTCAACTCCACTTCCCTCGCGGCCCAATTTTGCAAGTCGTAGTCGCTGACCGATTGTCTCTTTCGCCTGACAGAGCAAGCCCTGCGAATTGCGTCCGGCGCCAGTCCTCTGCGACGCCTCTGGAGTTACTACGGCGTTAAGCCCTCACTCGACCGAAGCCCTCGACGAACCTGCCACCTGCGATTCCACCTCAAGTAGCGGTCAGCACGGCTCCAAATCGGCTTCACTGAGAAGGGCGTACTACTGCGACTCTGCGCTGCGAAAAGAGAGGGCGTTACTGTTCTGGGACACCGTCAGGAAGCCAAGGACAAAGCGGTGTTGTGAGGTGCCTGGCTGCATATCAGGCAGTCGTCTTGACGCGGCCTCTCTTGTGCCTGTTTACTTAAGGGAGGCGACGTCAACCTTGGCGTGGACTTAAGCCATCTCCGCGCTCAACTCCGTTCTTGCGCAACCAATCGCTCCATCTCCCACGCGAGGGCTCGAGAAACCCAACCATTTTCACTGGGAATTGACCTCCCTCATACTCAAATTTGTCACGTCTGACAAGCTACTTCGAGCTCCGAGTTACGCCCTTAGCTTCGCACAAGCCAAGGCAGCCTTTTGCTCTGGCCGCTGACCGAATCGCCGACCTCTCGTCCCTGTTGCTTACGGACTTTGGACGCTCGGCCATCCGTTTCCTCCGTTCCTCTCATCATTCGCCATGACACCAACACCGCCCTCTGCTGGTACGTCCCATTCTGGAACATCCCCGGATGGCCAGTTCCGTGTTGTTCGAAAGAGGAATAGGGTGCCCCTCTCATGTGCACCCTGCAGGCACAGAAAGTGAGTGCCCGTTGGAATGCTAGCAGATAAGAGCGCCTGCTAACAATTTTCGTCAGACTCAAGTGCAATCGCGGACACCCATGCGACAATTGCACCAAACGAGGTGACAATGCTTCCTGCACATATGCAACTCCTGGGAGTCGCAAGAAGAGCTCATCCAGTAACAGCGCTATGACATCTCCCGATGACATGCAAAACCGTATTGACCGCCTGGAAGGGTTGGTTCTCTCTCTGATGACCAACGGAGCGCAGTCGGCTGGTCCGTCTGCCGCCGCCGCCGCAATTGCGAGCATGAACCTTCCCTCCAACCCACAAAGCCATCAAGGCAGTATTAGCGGCAGTAGCTCGACGATGGACGCCACTCTCGATGTCGAACCGCCCGAGTCGATGAAGGAAGAGCATGGGGGTACAGTTCACGATGACAGCGATGTTGAACAGGTCGCTAAATCTATTGGAGTCATGAAAGTGGACAACAACAAGACCATATTCGCATCGGAAGCACATTGGTACGCAATTTTAGGAGAGGTATGTCTTGTCCGCCGTTAAATCACATCGTCCATCAGCTCACGTCTCACGTAGATTGCGGAAGTGAAAACCTACTACAACGAGCACAAGAAACAGTACGAGGAACAGCTCCGCAAGCATCAGACAGCGTACACGGACGACATAAGCCCGGGCACTGCGTTCCTGTTTGGTGCGGTGCAGCCAGCGGAAAGGGCGGAGCTCATGGCAGCGTTTCCGGCGAAGGCGGTTGCGGATCTGCTCATCACTCGATACTTCAACGTGTACGACCCTGGCTTCCGTAAGTTCTATACGTTACCCTACGTTTGTGGCACCATTTGCTGATGATTTTAGACATCATTCACGGTCCTACCTTCCAGAAGCAGGTTTGTGCTCCCGACCACACTCTTCTCACCCCCCTGCGTTAGTCTGACATGGCGCGAATAGTACGACCAGCACTGGCTAAACCCAGACGAAACTTCGGTGATTTGGCTTGGCATGGCGTACGCCATGATGTGCATAGGACTTCAATCCTACCACCGAGCAGGAGACGAGCCTCCAGAGTATCGTGGCAAGACGTGGGACATGTCCAGCGAATATAGGAGACGTTGTGCGCAATGTCTTCTGAAAGCTGGTATTACGGCTCCCGAGGGGAATATGCTGGAAACGCTTATTCTCCACGTGCAGGCCGAGTACGCCCGCAGCAGAGATGCTGAGGTGGGCGTGCTAGTTAGCTGGACCATTATCGTTCGTTTGGCTATGCGAATGGGTTACCACAGGGATCCTGCACCTTACCGAGCACTAACCCCGTTCGACGGAGAGATGCGTCGACGGGTGTGGTGTGTTGTGAGGAAGATGGATCTCCTGTTTTCCCATCAAATGGGCCAGCCGCCCATGATCAGAGCCACGGATACAAGCACGGAGTTGCCGCGGAACCTCTACGACGATGAGCTCTATGAGGAGATTAAGGTGCTTCCGCTTTCAAGGCCTACGACTGAGGCGACGCCTTGCTCTTACATGATCACAAAAGCTCGGCTCGTTTTTGCCTTCTCGGAGGTGGTGGAGAAATCTCAGGTGTTGAGCTGCACGTCATACGACGGGATCACAAAGCTTGATCAGAGGCTGCGCGAGATCCATGCAGATACACCTCCCCATCTCCAGATGCGTTCGATGGAGGAGTCGGCAAGGGACCCCGCAACGTTGATCATGCAGCGCTTTAGCGTTGAGCTTCTCTATCTGAAGGCACAGATCGTGCTTCATAAGAAATTCCTTGGTCCCTCACGCGAGAACTCCAGGTACGCGTATTCACGCCGCACGTGTATTGATGCCTCGATGGCCATGCTCCGGCACCAGGCTACGATCCACCACGAGTCGCAGCCGAGCGGCCGCCTCCGGACGGTGAAGTGGTTCATTACGTCTCTCACGATGAACGACTTCCTTGTGGCAGCAATGGTTATTGCTCTCGACCTTTACCACATCGCCGAGGTTGAACGTGCAGGCCGGTCACCCCCAGGCGATCTCTACGGCTGGCCTCACACTCGACGAGACGAGATGATTGCGGCCCTTGAGCGTGCTGTTCCCATTTGGGGAGAGCTTCAGAACGGCTCGATGGAGGCTTACAAAGCCCACGGCGCCTTGAGCGTAATGCTGAATAAGCTCAAGTCGAACCAGCCGCTCCGGACGCAGAATTTTGCAGCGGCGGCAGCAGCATACCCAGCTACTGCCAGCCTTCAAGATGACGCAAATGTCGCGCCAGAGCACTCAGCAGCAATGACGCTGGGCATGCTCAGCACTGGTGCACTGACTCCTAACAGCTCGAACATGTTCGACAACAGACCATCCTACCCGGCTTCCATGGGCAACATCCTGAACGATCCCCTTCCTGCTGTGTCATCAGGTACTGGGTTGACACCGCAGTACGCCGGGCCCTCATCCAGCGCGGAGAACGGAGGCCCTATCTCCGCAGCTAGCCCCTTTTCCCAAATGTTCGGTGCCTCAAATATGGCACTACAGAGCATGGACATGCCGTCGACCAACCTTGACTGGGTAAGTTGTGCCACCTCTGACGAGCCAAACCAGCCAGACTAACAAGCCTGCAGGAAGCTTGGGATTCATACGTGCAGGGAACTGCCATGGATCCTTCGAACAACATGTGGCCTATGGGCCTGCCCGACCTGATGACCGATGCCAACGGATTGCCTCAGCAGCAGCAACAAGCACAGGGACCGCAGCAGCCATCGCAACAGCAACAGCCCATCAACCCTGCATTCATGGGCACCGGAAGTGTTTTCATGGGAAACGGCACGCCAGAGAGGAACCCGATGATGTAGAAGTATGGCGTATTGAAAGGTTTTGATACTTCTTTTCCCGGGGCGTTTCCATCATTGGCGCTTCATACTACACGGAGCTTCGGGCCGGACGGATACGGACGCGGACATGCGTTAGAAAATGACGGTGGACTACATGCTGAGATATGCGTGCGTTTGCGCTTATCGGCTCCGCATCATGTTGAGTTGGCAGGCGGGAATACAATCGCGGGCGAAAGAACAATGAAGGAAGGCCATTTCGACTCCTGGTCATGGAATGGTGAGACTGCTGGCGGTTTTGCGGTTTTTTTTTTCTTTTTACTTTTTGCAAAAAAGAAAACATGGGATACGAGAGATACCTGGTTTGGCATTTTTTTTCCAATTCTTTGCGGGCGGCGGAGTTTTTTTTTTTTGTTGTTGTGCACGGTTTTGGTGTCTACATATCGAGGAATATCTCTTCGCTCCACCATTTCAGCGTTTTTCGAACCTTCTTTCGGCATTGTTTGTGGCCTGGAAGGGGGTTTATAGTTCGGTTGAGGTGGGGGGATGGCAATTCAAAAGTGGCTTTGCTTTTTTTGGAGGTGATGATTTCTGACTTGCCCTGTTGATTGGATTTTTGACTTCCCCTATGAATTCGGGATTTACTCTCCTAGAGTGGGTGATTGTGGAGTAACAGTTACTAAGGTGCACAAGTCCGGAAAAGAGCTAATGATTGCTTTACAGGTAGAGTGAAACTGACTCAATTGAACCTCAAGACTCCGCGTTTACTGAGATAAGGAGAATTAAGAACTGGGAACAATCAAAAGAAAAACAATTTTGTGGTTATCTCGTGTCCCCATTCCCTGTGACACCCCTTCATGTTTGACATCGTATCTTTGCCCATGAGTTCTCGGTGCTGCATTCATGCTTCTGCTGCGGTACCCTCCGGTTGTTCAAGTGAGGGCAGCTTTCCATCCTGAAGAACTCTCTCAGATACGAGAAGGTCGTAGAGATCGGTCGGTATTCTGCGTCCAGCGTCGATATCCCTGATGACGGCTGCGGTGGTGAGGGGGATTACCCTTTCCCGCAGGAACGATGACTCGGTGTCTTGATTTCGGTCGTCGCAATAGTTCCTGTAACGCCCATCTAATCCTTCAGCAGACCAGGAATCGTGGTATCGGAGGTTCCTTCGGCCACGAAGCCATTCAACTACGGGCTCTGCAACCCCTGCTTCAAGCAAGTAACCGCCCACCTCTTTGGAAAAGCCTGCAGTTCTCTCTCCCTCGATGAAGTTTGAAATCAACGGACTGAGGCTGGCGTAATGCCAGACGATAATTCGGAAAGCATGTGCATCGACCCCGCTCTCCGCGTTCATCTCCCCATATTCTCCATCGTCCGTGTAGATTTTCGGGTCTAACTCAAGCAATGAAGGAGCTTTACCTTCCGTGGGAGGAAGAAGTAGATCGAGCGCAGCCCACCAGGCGCTTCGAAAATCATTCCTTTCGTCAGAGACGGCGCGTAGTATCTGGAACAAGCCCATGAACTCCTCGAGTACCAGACTCAGTGTCTTGTCCTCATCCTGCATCTCGGCTCGTTCGCTATGCTCAAGTTGACTCCCAGCAGCAAAAGCTTCCATGGACGTGTTTTTGGGGGACCCTTCTGTTCGACAGCAGGTATGCGCCATGCCAAGCCTCTCGAAAACCTCCAGTCTATAAGCTTCTGAGAGGCACATCTCTGCTTGTTCCGGTAGCATCAGAGACAGGTAATTGATGAGCATGTGTCTACGCACCAGGAAGCTTTGCTTCGAATTCCGGAGAGACAAAGTTGTGGGAGAACACCCGGAAGTGGAGCAGAAGCAGCTGCACCCATCTTTCAAAGGCGCTGACAGCTGTTCCTGAATGCCGACTGGAACTTCAGTCCACTCATCGCTAAATTGTCCTCTCGCGCAAATCCAGGGGGCCTCGGGACACAGATGTGCGCCATTATCCAAGAGAAACTTGGCCGTCGGCCAAGTTTCTTCATGGTCGCAGACACAAACCACCAGTAACGGAGTCCATCCAAGGCTGTCCTTGGCGTTGAGCTCTTTGAAACCTTGCTCGAATAGCTTTCTTGCGATGCCAGAGTCTGGCTGACCCCAAATGCGGTCTATCAGAGCCCGGTAAATCGAGTTTGTTGAACCTGGCCAAAGGAAGTTGGGGACGCTTACTGTTCGTTCCTGCAGAGCACTCCAGACGTCCAAGGCGAATTCATCCAACAGGACCCCTCTTCGGCCGATATCTAGCAAATGCTTATGCTGCCATGTGCTCTCGGGCAGATTTTCGAGGCCAATTCGAGCCAATTCCTCCCGGGTGCGAGCAACGCGGCTTATGAGGGTGTCCAAGCCTTTCAAGCCCAATCTAGCACGATCCAAAATTGAGCATTCTTTTCCCCAACTTACTCTCCTCGGAGAAAAAGCGGGGCAATTTTCACTCGAAACAAGAAGTTCGAGGACATCTTCGACGCGAAACATTACCGCGCTTCTGATGGCGGGGAACGGATTGGCCCCTGAATTCAAGAGGATTTTAAGGCCTTCAAGCCAGCCAACAGCGCATTTGATTGGAGATGGGAAGGCGGGATCCCATGTGTTCCAATCATGTCCCTTTCGGTTGAGTCCGTGGAGTTCATCAGCCGATCTATAGAAGATTGGCTTGTAATAATGTGGATAGGCAAAGTCTATTCAAGAAATCAATCATCGAAGTACAGCATGTTTCTTTAGAGGGAGTCACCTTGCATGAGATGAGGTTGCCTGAACAAGCAGCTTATCTCCAAAAAGTCTCGCCTACTACACAAAGCCCAAGGCTCTAATCCGTAGCTAAGGAGCAAACCTTCAAGTGGAGCGTCATTCTGTGGATCTCGTCCCCAATAGTACGAACGTGGATGTAGGAACAGGTCCAGCATATTCAATTGTCCTACACTTCTAATTGGGAGTTAGATAGAGGCTTTTAAAGGTTGTGCGATCCTTGAGACGTACGCTACGCAGTGAACATCAGCACCGTATTCCTCTACCAGCACAGTAAACACCGGCTTCACTGTTTCAAGTGTTACAGCGGCTCTATGCTCAGTAAAAATTCGAGAAAAGTGCTACCCCCTATGGTTAGACATGCACTACGTAGAAGGCTCAGGCGGTTGATGAAACTCACCCAGAGTATGGTCCCTCCATGCGCGTCCTGATCGTCCACAGATGCTTTCCCTTCCCTGAAAAGGCGCATCAGTTGCTCCATCCAGTTTTCCATAATTTCTTCTCTCAGCTGTACATCTGAATGAATTGCATTACGTGCACACTCATTGAGCTCGCTGATGAGCTGGGCTACCTCTGAGTTTTTCCAGTCAATGACCCGAGCGGCATGCTTCACGGTCTGGTTGAAAGAGAAACCTTTCGAGCCAAGGCTAGCATTCAGGATGAATTGCAGAAGCGGTAGGCGTATAGTCAGGGTCGTTTGACGGGTAGACTTGTGGTGAAGAGGACATCCTTTCTCGTGCATGTCCTTGGTCTTGGAGCTGAATGAGACCGGCCCCCAGGACTGGAAAAATGGAGCAGGCCGTGATCTACAGGTGCAAGCGGAACCAGAATAGGATTGCCTTGTACCACATGCCCTGGAAAGAGTGCCCGAGGCCTGCGGTGTCCGATGGTACCCCAAGGTGTACGTCTGCTGAGGCTGGGTTTGTGCTGTGGTGCTGGAATAGAGCTGGATGATCATGTCGTTCTGGGCTTTGACGCTTTCGAGTTGATTCATGATGGAATTTAACCCATGTTGTGAGTCATTCCCCGACGTGCGTATTGCGACTAGGAGTGAGTTCTCGGCAGATGCCACGCTCTGAGTGACATTGTCCTCAGCGGAGTCGATGCGACCTTGAAGGGCGCCAAGCGCGGTCCTATGAGTGTAAATGGAGATTCGTATCTCTCATCTCTAATGGAAATCCATGAACATACATGTGTCGACCAGACAGCAGAAGTACCTGGCGGTTCAGCCAGACCTGCAGGGAATCTTTCAGCCCGGTGAGTACTTGGAAGTGGCTCAAGATTTCATCCTGAGCTCTGAGAGACTTCCAAGACTTCTCCAGCCTTCCCATATATGACTGACCGATGAGGCCATCAAGTGTGCTCTTCAGTTCTTGGGCTTGAGTGAGCGCCTGTCCGATCAGACCCTTGACCTCGTCCAGGTCGGACTGCGTGATCAACCCTAAGGGTATCACGCCCGTTCCGTTGCTGATACGGTCGAGGTCGCGCTGGACGCCTTGAACGAGCTGCAGCATACCACGCAGATGCTGCTGGTGCGTTTCGAGTTTTTGCGGCGCATGGTGCAGATCGGAACAGAGTTTCAAGATCTTTGCGGCGGCGTCGATGAAGGTGAGGGCTCCAGATAGGATTCCGATGACTTCCGCCATGGTTCGGGGTGGAATTCGAAAGATGAGATCAAAGCTTAGAGACAGCGAGGCTGAGAGACGAGCTGTTGAAGGTTCACCGGCGTGCGAGGCGGGGTCGACAGGGGTATGGTGATGGCTTTCCTCAGCCTTGCTGACTGTAATCTTGCCTGTCTTTGGATGCACCACGTGTCAACGTCGCACTGGAGTTATAAAAGTAGATGACAGTAGGTTTACCGCCATGTACTGGGAATTGTGGTTTTTGAAAACAAATCCTTTTCACGTGTGGTTGTGATTTAGTTACTAAGGCTGCAATGATTAGCGGACTATGCTCTCGATACCCAACAGCTCACGACCTAGAGAACGACGTAAAAGATACCATGGATAAATGAGGTCGTCAACCCGACCACACAAACCCCTGATCTCCTTCAGGACAAGCACAGTCATCAAGTATCTCTTGAGAGCCCCGTACCCTCAGGAATGAAGAATGGAGCATTAACATACAGGACCACTTCCATGAGGATGTTACTTGGATACTTAAACTTACTGTGAGTTGGTTAAGCTATTTGCAAACACAACGAGGCTTCTAGTTATGATGTTAGGGTTGGAGACGCTTTCTCCCCGTGTTCGTGCCTGCTGCCTCCTCTCCCCCCACTCGCTCACCCTATGGTAAGAATTTCTAAGCCGCTGTATAGCCCCTCCAACCAGTGGTATGCATGATACTCGCCGTCAAGTCCGTGTTTCCGGGTCATGTTTATGGGTGTGCTGCTGAAGCCCGAACTGGAGCTGGTGGAGGAGGTATTAGCGCTTCTTAACTGCACGTTCTGGCCGTCAAGGTGGATGCCTTGGTCCCGAAGATGAGATTGCGGAGAAAATTTCGCTGGTGATGGTATTCGTCGCGGGTTTGTCTGAAGACGTACTGCCGCTGGAGGTGGGGCAAAGAGGAAGTGGGAAGGTCCCATCCTCGGCGTATATATGGATGCTGATCAAACAGAGCATGGTTGTGAGACCAAGAATCCACTTGCTTCAGTGAGCAAATCCCCACACCAATATCGTGGAGCCCCCGCACTGAATTTGAAGAGCGCGGCACAGTGCGGCACAGCATTCCTAAGCGCTGGGCCCGGGTATGTAGGAGTTCGCTCACTGTGGCTTAGCCATGAGCTGGACCTGCAGACAAGCTCGCCATACCCGAACTGCAACGGCGAGCGATTGTGGGACGAGGAGAAGAGATGTGTTACGGCATATCGTGGTCTTTCCATCACTCGGGCCAAGGAGACTCTGATGAATCCTACGGAGCAACATCATCGACACTGTCCTGCAGTGCAATATTCGGCAACCAGCTCATACTCAAGCTTTCGCACAAGGTTTGGCGGTCAATCGAGGAAGAGGAGCGCTAACAGTGATCGAGCCGGCACGATGTATGCGGCCAATCTCCTCCACCCGCCCGAACCATAACCCCAAAACGGCAGCCGCCCCGCCGTGCTGTGCCGCTTTGCATTCGCGTGTTCTACGCCGCTATTTGCTGATTCGACCTGAACCAACTAAACATGAATACGAGGAATGGTGCGCACGAGGAATCCGGGGAAGAGCTTATTGCGACGTCGTGTCTTGGTTTGTGTTGAAATGTACACCAACAAACGTACGAACCGGTTCTGTATGCACATCAGATTAAATAGTCGCAGAACACAAAAAGAGGAGAACAAAGATCAGGGAATACCATTTAAATCCGTCAGGGGAAGAGTTCCATCCATAGAGCTTCACAATAACGCTCCCCATTCAAGCATATGAAGGACCAGTCCTTGTATAATCGAAATAATTTATTCTTCATCTCTATCCCGCCCACGGAGGTCCAGAGACCGCAACACCTTGCAAGGTATACGCGTCCTCCCCTCCATCCGTAACGGATAAAACGTTCGTACATCAAAGAGTCCGAGATAGATGGAAAAAATGCCGAACGTGCTTCATTCCGCCCCTCTTTTCCACCCCATCTCTCCCCCATCGCGACAACACCACTCCCCGCAAGCGTTGAAGAACAACGTCTCTTCATACGCCAATCGTCGCAGCTTATTACCTCAAGTCCATTTTGTTTGATCCCCAAACGGGGGAAAATAGAAGGTGATATGTGGTGTGAATTATTATACATGAATTTCAAAGATTGGAAGGAGATGATGTGAGGATGATATCCAATAATAAACAATGAGGTAAATGGAAAAAATGTGTCTAATGCGCTGCATGCTAAAACTGTCAAGTATGCTTTGGTTTTTGTGTTTTCTTTTTTACGTTTTGTCTATCTCGTCTAGAACCATGACTTCTTCGCATCGCCCGTGAGGACGAAGCCACCCAGGCCGCCAGAGCTGCTGCTGCCGCTGGAGCTGCTGCTGGGCGTGGAGCTGCTGCTGGCACTGCTCGACGTCGAGGTGCTATCCTCGCCCTCTCTCTTGAGGAGCTGGAGGGTGACGCCGTTGTTCGCGACGATCTTGGGGGAGTTGCCCAGGACAGTGCCGGTGACGAGGTTGACGATGGCGCTGCTGGTCAGGTGCGCCTTCATTGCGGCCGGGTCGCTCAGGGTGCTGTCTTTGGCGAGCAGGTAGGCCATAATGCCAGAGACGTGGGGGCAGGCCATGCTGGTGCCGTCGAGGTACTGGACGACGTTGGTGCCGCCAATGTACGAGGACAGGATGTTCTCGCCAGGGGCGAACAGGTCGGTGCAGTTGCCCGTGTTGCTGAAGCTCGAGACCTCGTCGCTGATGCCGATGCTGCCGACCGTCACCGCGCCGCCCTGGACACCGCCGGCGTTGGCGGGCGAGGAAGTGCAAGCGTCAACGCCCTTGTTGCCGGCAGCAATGCTGGCGTGGATGCCGGCGGACACGGCCTGCTTGATGGCGTTGGTCAAAGAGTCGGAGACAGAGTCAGTACCGAAGGACATGCTCAGGACGCTGCCAACGAAGTCGGCCTCCTGCTTGCGCGCGTCGTGCTGCTGAATGACCCAGTCAATGCCAGCAATGGTGTCCGAAGAGCTGCCACCACCTTGCTCGTCAAGGACCTTGACGGCAATGAGGTTGGCGCCGGAAGCAACACCGAGGGTGGCGCCACCAGCAGTACCAGCGACGTGGGTGCCGTGACCAGCACCATCAGTGGTGTTGCCGTTGAAGTCGGCGGCGGTGAATCCGTGGCGAGCCCTCCCTCCGAAGACGACGTGCTCAATGTTGATACCAGTGTCAACGACGTAGATGTCGACGCCCTTGCCGAGCGTGGCATCCTCGAAAAGATAGTTGAAGGACAACGACTCGTCGTCACCAGACAGAGTGCTGGTGGTGGAAATGCGCTGCAGACCCCACGGTGAGCCCTCACGGGTCTGGATGGAGTTGGACGTAATCGAAAGCTTCTTCTCGACCGAGGCAATCTCGGCCATGCCGTTCAGGGCGGTAACACAGTGGTCCTTCATCTTGGCGCTGAAGCCACGGAAAGCAGAGTTGTTGAAAGTGTAAACAACGTCCGAGTGATTGGACGAAAGCTCAAGCCTGTTGAGAACCGTCTCAACCTCGGGAGGAGTAGGGTGGTCCGCATCGAACATGACGACGAACTCATCGCCGCCGCTCTCATGCGTAGTCGAGACCGAGGAGTTGGCTGCGGAGGCAGTGGGGGTTGCTACTGAAGCAGCGGCGGTAGTTCCGGAAGCAGATGCAGAGACAGCGGCGGCCTGCAGAGCGCCGGAGCCATCCTCATGGGTCCACGAGGTATAACGGCTGAGGGAGCCGAAGTTTCCCCAGAAGTTTGCCGGAGCAGCCACAGCAGAGGTGGACAGCAGGGCGGTGGAGAGGATGGCGGAGGCGGTGACGGACTTCATATTTAAAGATAGTATCGACGTGCGGGTAGTCCAGCTGTTGAAGAAAGCGAGTGTGCAGATGACCTTGCAGTAATGAGAGAGCGAAGATGGCGATGAAGCTCAGAGAGTGTGCTGCAGGTTTGGTTAGTTCTATTGATTTGGAGCACTGTGCGGGATGCCTAATGAATTTGAAGAAGAGGCAGAAGGTTTGAGGCTTGACATTGGCGCTACAAAGGGAGCGAGGCTGAGACACAGGACCACCGGCGCATATACGAGGCGATGAGGAGAGACACGGTGAACCAGAAAGATAAAGAGAGAAAGAGAGATGGGAGAGAAGGGAAAGGAAGAAGGCTGGAGGCTCAGCAGTACTCACATCAACACCTAGCAAGGATTCAAACGAAGGTCAGACGAGTTCAACGACGATAGGTAAACGTGCCGGCACGGACCCGTGGAGTGCGGAATGAAAGTGGTGGAGAGAGAACGAGGGGAGTATTAGGTACTAATAGTAGAGAGGGAAAAGGCCGTATATCAAAACGCGTCGGGACAAAGCAGAAGCAAAACTTTGAAAGCGCGAACATATGCGGGAGAGGGGCGCGCCAGTGCATTATAGCACGATGCATGGCAGCCACAGCGCGCGCCGTGACGCTGCCATTTCGGCGCAGGGGGCGAAACATGCGTGCGCGCAGGCGCTCCCCACACACGCCCAAAAGTTGTGCAGTTTTGGACCACAGACCAAACTGCTTCCAGGGCCCCAAGCCGCCGCGTGAAACGCCCGAGGGAGTCGGTACGTCGGTACCATGGCGCAGATCGTTCTTCCCGAGCGGCCAGCAGAGAGCCTCCGTAACATTATTGCTGTCACAGCACCTCTTGGCGGCTCCAGAGTCGAGGAAGGCGGAGACGAAAAGCGCCAGCGACGGGCCTAGGAGGGAATAGCTCGGGCCAGAGATTGGGCTCATGCGCAGAGCGGTCCAGTCGTTGTGCGTTGCGCGACGAGCACAGCACGGCCAAGGGGTCGATGAGATGCGAATGTGCGTTCTCTCGGCGTCGGCCAGTTTCAGATTTCAGCCTCGTGGCCGCGGGCTCCCTAGCCGACCGTCTCAATGCATCACCTCAAGGGCCAGAGCCTGCGCCCACCGTCGACTCATGCACCTAAACAGGCCGCCGTTTCCGACCGTCTGCCGGCCTGCCGTTGTGGCTTTGACAGAGCCAAGACACCGTGTTTGATGCTGTGTCGTCCAGGTCGTCGAGTCGAGTCGAGGCTGAGAACAGTCACGTGCTGCTGACGCTGAACAGGGCCTCCTGGCGTTCCGACTGTTGTCATCCATACAAATCCACCCAAATGTACGCTTTTGACGCGCTGTTGTCGATCGCCCATCGTGTTCCTGCACGTCAGCCCAAGGCCTTCTTGCCGCTTCCCGCACCAGTTGAATTTTCCAACCCTCCGCCTCCGTAGCGTACCAGCTCTGCCTCAAAGCCTCGGCCGCGTACACCAGTCGTCGTCCCGTCGGCTGTCGTCGCCGCATACGCAAAGAGGCGTCGGAAAGCTCCACTGCTTGGTCACTTTCGGTTGGATTCTGCTGCCTCCGCAACGCGTGACTCGCACTATAACACCGACCTGTAAGGTCTGGACCTCTCGTCCAAATGGGCTGTGCCGATTGCCATGTTGCATGTCGAAGCGCAGCAGCTGCTCCTGGAGCCTCTGCGAGAACGCTTTTGGTCTCAGCAATCTCCGGCGCAGACGTATCGTGCATCGTGCATACACGTGCTCAGACTACACCGTCAGGCCACCACACTGCGAACGGGGCGCTGCTTATTCCACGGCTGCGGTGGGTCTGATTTCGCGCAAGCGTCGTGCTTTGTCCTACTTTTCGTTGCGGTCAGCAAGTCAGACGGGACTCTTCTGCAGCAAACATTCACCGTTTCTCACATCTTCCTTGGGGTCCATTATTGGCCACAGCGTCAGCGTCTGATGATCCTGAAAGCTAGACACAGGCAATCGCAAGCTTTTCCCGAGGGGCACGTTAAGTAAGTAGGTTGTACGCGCCGCTCCGCGCCGCCTACGCCGCTTCGCCAAGCATCTCTCTCTCTCCAACCCGCGAGTGCCGTTAACCGCGCATGCAGCCTTAGATGAGATTGATTTCCTTCGCAGCTCGCCAATCTGGCAAATAAACAGTCTTCCAGCTTCCCTGAAGGCGAAGGCGTCCAAGCGTGTACTTAGCCCTGCGATCAGCAACTCACCGGAGTCTCCTTTTGTCAAACACCTAGGTGCTAAAATCCACAAACAGCTGCAGATTGTCCATGTGTGGCATGAATAAGTAGAGCGTGCATGTAGCTGGAGCGGTGTCGCTTATACCAATATTAACATTGTCGGCCCGTTGCTAGCTTGGCGCATAAGGTTCATTTGTTACTCGTTGATATAGGAGGTGGTATCTGCTGCTATAGATGCTCTAAGCACGTTTTGGGGTTCCTGCCATGTCAGTCATCATTTCCCGGCCTGCAACGCCGTCAAAGTTCCCATCCACATCCACATTGCACAACTTCTTGGCTAGCTTCACGCGGGCTGCGCTTGGGCGTCGGCGGATGCGGGACCACCGGTATTCCGCTGTGCGCTGACAGCATACTCCTTCAGGAACTCGGGGCTGTTGTCGAACTCCTCGCGCACCTAAGCAAGACGCTGTGTTAGCCAAAGCCCAGCGCAACGTTGATCGGAAGCGGTGCTGATGTTATGTGCACGACGAGAATGGAGAGGGAATAGTTGGGAACTTACGATATCCAATCCACCAACGAGCTCGCCGCCCACCCACAGCTGCGGGAAAGTCGGCCACTCCGCATACTCCTTGAGGCCCTGCCTGACCTCGTCGTCGGCCAAGATGTTGAAGAAGCCGTACCGCACGCCCTTCTCCCGCAGCAAGCTGACGGTCTGCCTGCTGAACCCGCACTGCGGCGCGCTCGGCGTGCCCTTCATGAACAGCATCACCGGCGCTGCCTTGACCAGGCCCTCCAGGCGCGCAAACAGCTCCTCCTTGCTCGCCTCCGGCTCGCCGGACGAGTACTCCGGCGCGGTGGCGGGGTCGTTGGCGCCGGGCGCGTACCCAGCGAGGTTCTTGGCCTCGCCGTTGGCACCGGCGGGCTCGGCAGGCTTGCTCACGGCCTGCGGCGGCGGCAGGCCCAGCTTGCCCGGGTTGCCGCTCTTGCCGGCGTGCTTCTCGACGGCGGCGCGCACCTTGGACGCGTCGCTGCCCGAGACCGTGTCGACCGTCTGCCCGCCCTTCTGCAGCACAATGTAGGGCACGGCCGTGACGTCGTAGGCCTCCGACACCTCGGCCAGCTCCTCCGCGTTTATCGACACGAAGCCGATCGAGGGCGGCGCCTCGGCCGGGTACGTGCTCGCCAGCGCCTCGAGCACCGCCGTCATCTGCTTGCAGGGCGCGGCCCAGGGTGCGTGGAAGTAGACCACCAGCAGCGCGCTGGGCGGGAAGCTCGACGTGTATTGCGCAAAGTCGGCCTCGGTGGTGAGTTCGGTGACGGTCGCCGTGGGGGCACTCATTGTGGCGGTCGTTTGTGGGTTGTTGTTCGGCGAAGGTAGGGTACGAGTGGGTTTTGCGCAGGCGTTCGTTGGGATTAAGATTGGGCGTCGAGATGAGGTTTGTTGGTGGCGTGCAAAACACTGAAAGTGACGGTGGTGGAGTAATCAGATCGAACTGATAATAATGCCCCGCCGCCGCGCTGCCCGAAAAGCTCCTCCGAGAAGACGCACACGCCACGGCCCCGTCACGTCATTCCACGCTTTTGAACCAAACACAACAAGCTGACAAGTCATCATCCACAGCATGGCATGGATTTCAAATCAAACCTTGAATTCATCTTCACGTCGGCAAGCCTCTCAACTTCTGAACCGTCCTCGTTGAAACGGCACAGCCCAGCTGCTCTTATCATACATGATACTCATGACCATAGACATAGAAAACCCGTAAAGTCTGATGCCTTCGCTGAAGGTATAGGCAATAAAAGAAACCCATCTGTACATCGAAAATGACTTTTCTGTTCCTGGCAGAAATGCTGGCCGGACCGTACATCGAATATACCACATCGTGTCGGCAACATTTATGAACCGAACTCCAACCATCAACACCAGGTATTCCAGCAATCGAGAGGATGCCGGCCGACTTCTGCTTGACCGAACCCAGCAGTCGCAGGTGCTGTCGTCTTCGACAAACCATTCAATTGTTTGCCCTGGATTCGACTTCCACGATTTTCGCGACTTCCTGTGGCCAAGCCTTAGTCCTAGAGTTTGCGTGGAATCCGAGGTAGCCTCCCTCCCACCTCGGAGGGAAATCCCAGGCCGATGCGGTGCTGCCAAGGAGCGAGATGGCACATGTGGCGGCGAAGATGAAGCACTTCATCTTGTGAAACTTGGGCTGAGGGTCTTGGGTTTGGGAGCGCTGGGCGGAAAGAGGGATTTGGCGGGTGGCGTTGGTAGGTAAATTTGCGGTCGAATGAATTGATTATGACAGATTTTTCGAAGTAGATGTTGAAAGTAGTAAAGAAGTCACGACGCAACCATCCAGTGGTTTGCTAGAGGGTAAGGATAGAAGTCAGATGGTGGACTAAGGACCATCTTGTATGTAGGCAGAGCCAGCGAACTAGACCTGATAACCTGGGCAATATACCCGTATCTGAGACGCGTACGGCAGCACCTTGACAGACAGAGATAGTTCAAACGCATGGCGGCATAGCACGTGCTCGGTGTTGATCCTGGATTTCCAGGCTTCGACGCTAGTCCCACCAAGGTACCGCCTTTCCGGCAGAATGCGCGCGGATATCAAAAAGTTCCCCGGCGCAAGTTGCTGTGTAGCGGGACATCTCAAAAAACACGCCTAGCCACCATGTCCGTTCCTCTCCGCCAGATGTATGCGTCCACCATAATCTCTTACTCGTGTGCGCTCACTGACTTTTTTTTTCCCCACCAGCAAGCCGAAAAACGCGCGCACGAAGCGCGCCCTCGAGAAGCGCGAGGCGCAGGTGCACGAAAACCCCAAGACGACTCTGTTCCTGCGGGGCACGTCATGCAGCCAGGTCGCGCAATGGGCGCTGGCGGACTTGAAGGCCCTTAAGGAGCCTCTCGCGATCAAGTTCAACAAGAAGAACGACATCCACCCGTTCGAGTCGACCGACTCGCTCGAGTTCTTCAGCGAGAAGAACGACGCCTCGCTCATGGTCTTCGGTCACCACAGCAAGAAGCGGCCCCACAGCCTGACCTTCATGCGCTTCTTCCAGTGGAAGGTGCTGGACATGCTCGAGCTGCACATCGACACGGACACGTTCCGCCAGCTGAACCAGTTCAAGAACAAAAAGGCCGCCGTCGGCCTGCGCCCGCTGCTCAGCTTCTCCGGCACCCCCTTCGAGAGCCCCGTCCCCAATGCCTACACCCACGCGCGCAGCTACTTCACCGACTTCTTCCGCGGCGAGCAGGCGCAGAGCGTCGACGTCGAGGGTCTGCAGTTCATGATCCACTTCAGCGCCAAGGAGGAGGTTGACGGCCAGCCCAAGCCCGCCATCCACATGCGCGTGTACCTCATCAAGACGAAGAAGAGCGGTCAGAAGCTGCCGCGTGTCGAGGTCGAGGAGATGGGCCCCAGGATTGACTTCAGGGTCGGTCGCGTCCAGAGTGCGGATCCGGATGTTATGAAGCAGGCGCTCAAGCAGCCCAAGCAACTCCAGGTAAGTTTATTCCACTCAAAAATGTATTGGCTTGTTCATGCTTTAATGCTAACATCTTTCGCAGCCCAAGTCGAAGAAGAACGTCGAGACGGACATTATGGGTGACAAGATCGGAAGGGTACACGTCGGCAAGCTGGATCTCAGCCAGCTGCAGACTCGCAAGATGAAGGGTCTGAAGCGTACTAGAGAGGAGGGAGATGCCGATACTATGGTCGACGACGATAGCGGCAGCGAGATGGACGAGGATTTGGCACCCGACTCGCACCCGAAGCGCGAGCGCGTCTAAGGGCGATATAGAAGTCTTTCACCGAAGTTCTATGCATTGAGCGGGCGCGGGATCTGGCTGGAAAACAAAATGGCGTTCTATGGTATCTATCTCTAATGGGGGTTTACTGGTCGATCGGACGACCTCAGGTAGTGCAATCAATCAATCAGTCACGAACTTGTCAAAGCAATGGATGCTGTCCAATCCTGTCCCGCCCCCCAAACTGTTTTTTACGCCTTTCTCGTCTCGGAAGTGAGTCTACGCCTGCATGCCTGTATGTGCATGCTCTATCTAGGACGAGGTACCCTCCTTCTCGACTGCCGATGCAGGCTTGGCCTGGGCATCCGCACTCTTGTTCTGAGAAATGCGGAGCAGGTTCCTCAGCAGCACAGCAATGGTGCACTTGCCAATGGCCGGAACGTAGATGGAGGCCTTCTCCTTGACCTCGGGGGTGAAGTTCTGCGACTGTTAATGTCACATGATTCACTCTACATCTGCAAGATTGACTCACCTTCTCGCTGGAGAAGTTGATGCACACGGCACCCTCACGCAGGAGATGGACAGGGACCTTGAACTTGTCGCCCGGAACGCCGCTGATGACGACGTCGCTGAGGGGGAGAATCTGCTCCAGGCCCCAGCCGGGCTTCTCCTCAACCTCGTGCCTGCGCTTGCGCAAGCCCTGGCCTCTGTGGTACTGCTGGACGTCGTCGACGTCCTTGGAGTAGACAACAGCACCGTCGTTGGCCAACAGAGCAGCGAGCGGCCTACCCACAACCTCCGACCTGTTGATGACGGTGACGGTGTGTCCGTGCAAGCGGTTGCCGTAGGGCAGGAAGTTGTTGTAGATCTGGAGGTGCTCGAGGATCTTGATGACGGCAAGCGGGGTGCAGGGCAGGACGCTCTTGAGCTGCTGGGACTCGTCGAGGAAGCGGACGTTGCGGTACATGTTGGAGATGTACTTGTGAGTCAGACCCTCGACGTCCTTGGCCGGGTCGACGACGTTCTGCAGGTACTGGTCCTGGCGGGTGCCGAAGATGGGGTAGTAGACCATGATGCCGTCGACCTTGTCGTCGCTGTTGGCCTTGATGAGGGCATCCTCGAGCTCCTCCCGGTCGATCTCACGGAGCTCGTACTCGAAACCGCTGGAGCAGAAGTCGGGTCAGACATGGGGATTCTCGTAGAGGCAGCACTCAAGGCAGACGGTGAGAGCAGAAAGCAACTGGAGAGGCTCACTTTTCGCGCGCCGTCTTGCCGGTCCAATCGGCGTAGACGCGCGAGGCAGGGTCGCCGCTGGCCAGGAAGCCAACGAGCAGAGGGGCGCGCTTGACCTGCTTGAGGCCGTCCTGCACCTCAGCCAGCAACTTTTTGGCAACACCGCCGGCCAGAACGACCTTGCAAGTGGGAGCGTCGGCCATGTCGTTGTCGTCGTCGGGGTAGTAGTAGTAGGACCTTGGGGGTCTGCGATCAGTAGTATGGGCCGTCCGAGCACAACAATTTCTTCGCGATGCCTCTTACATGGTGGAAGTTTCTGAGCTCCGTCTGCGAGGCCAACTGCCGACGTTATTTTGGCCGCAGCCGCACGCGCCGCGCCGGGGGCGCAAATCTTATCGGCGGCCCTGGCACCTTTCCTGTTCGGGTGTAGCGTTCGACGTGCTTCCTCAACCCGCAGCTGCTTACCTTAGGCTTTTTCGTCATTCGCAGGGCCAACCCCCCCAGTTCACCTCCGCCATGTCCGACATCCAGCTGTACTTGTTCGAGTACGCCAGGAATAAAGACGAGGCGGCCCGGATTGCGGCCCAGTCTGCTGAGCGTACGCCCCCGCCGTCAATCCTTCGCTGACGTCAAGCCCGCGCTGACCTCCCCGCAGGCCTGGAGAGCAAAAAGCTCAAGCTTCTCGAGTTGATAGAGTCCCTGGGCGAATTCCTCAACAGCGATGATGGCCCCACCAGGTCCAAGGGTGTGTGACCTCCGAGATCAAATTTTGACATCTGTGCCTTGCTGATTTTGCCAGCCATGGCCTACCTGGCCGACGTCCTTGCCGCTACGCCACCCAAAGTCTTCACCCGCCAGCACAGTATGTTCTGCCTTTTCCTGACTTGCTTCGCTTGCTTCTCATCCCGAATCACCATGGCATGCCACTCATCATGACACTGCAAATTTTTATTTTTATTTTTCAATTCTCTATCCCCGGATCGCACCTGACATCAGCCAGGAAATCTGCTCTGCGATTTTATATTATCCCGCATAGCCGACGATGTTGAGGGGATCGGCTCGTCTGCGAAAGCCCTTTTGGCCCTTGAGGAGCGCGGTGCTTGGGAACAGGAAAGGGCTGCCACAATCCTCACCTCCATGGTTGACAACACACACCCGTTGCGTCAATTCAAGCTTCAGAGCGAGCGTTATTCCGTCCTCGGCCTAATAGATATGCTTATGGCCAAGTATAGAGAAGGTATGATACATCCTCGAGGGAGAAGTGCGTGAAGCTAACTTCAACAGCTGTACTCAGCGTGCATGAAACCTCGTCTGGCTTCTTGTCGCGGTTCATTTCGTACTTTGATGGAGAGAAAGATCCGCGCAACTTGATGGTCGTATTTTCCATCCTCAAGGTTCCCATGACGGAATGGACTGTCGGTGCAGATGCGCAGGTAATTCTACTGGCGGGGTGTGTTCTGTGGATATCATGCTGACGGTTCATAGGACTTGTTCGATGCCGTCTTCAACTACTTCCCCATCACATTCAGGCCTCCGCCGGATGATCCATACGGCATCACAGCTCAGCACCTGAAAGACCGCTTACGGGAATGCCTGTCTTCAACAGCAGACTTTGCTCCGTATTCCTTCCCGGCGTTACTCGATAAACTTGACTCGACGTCGATCAACACAAAGGTGAGCGGTCTTCTGTCGTCGACTCGAAAGTAGACCTAACAATGAGCAGAGAGACGTGCTGCAAACTTTGATTGCCTGCATCCAAAACTACGGCCCCCGGACGGTTTCCCTTTACGCCGTAACTCTGTGGGATGCATTGAAGTTCGAGATCTTGAGCGCGCAAGAGGAGGACCTTGCGGAGGAGGCGCTGAAGGGGCTTGCGGAAATTGCAAGACAGCTGACGCAGAACACTACCGGTTCCCTGAATGCCTACCTTAAACCGATCACGAAAGAATGCAATGAACACCTTGAGGATGCACCGACGAAGCAATCGGCAGCTTCTGGTAGAATATTGCATGCAATTTCCAAGGTAGCCCCGGAAGTTGAAGACTCAATCATCGGTGCAGTGCTGCCGAATATCTTTACGCTCTACCAGACTGGCGACACCATGGCCAAGCGGAGAGGCCTGATCGAGGTGCTCGCCCAACTCATCAGGGCCGACATCGCAGTCTACGGTGGATGGCGGCTCGTGGATAGCGAGGTACTCCGACCCGGTCCTCGAACGGCTGATAATGCCCTCCTGAGGTTCAGCGATCAAGCTCTGGAGGTAATGAGCATTGGCCTTGCCACAGCACCAGCCAAGGAAGTCTCTTTCCGTCTCGCAGCGCTCGATGGCCTCCTGCAGCTCACCAAGGCCAGGGTTGTCCTTGATGATGACAGCATCGCCAAGGTCATTGCAATCTACCACGACATCGTCATCTCCGAGGAGTCGTACGGCAAGGATGAAGTCAAAGCGGCAGCGGTTGCTGGCCTTGTCGAGATTGCACACCAAAAGCCTCAGCTTGTGATCGACAAGGCGTTCCCTGCTTTCATGGCCGAACTTCCTGATAAGGACATTGAGGGTTCTGATGCATACGTTCCTGTGCTGGAAGCTTTCGCAAAGCTGGCCAGCGAAGAGAAGATCTTTTCTACCGTTGTGTTGCGGTTGAAGAACAAATGCAATGTGGCCATCCAGCAAGGAGCTTCAGAAAAATACCTCATCGCTCTCCTCTCTGCACAGCTTTACGCATTTTCCCAGGGAGCAGCAAAGCTTGAAGGAACAGCAGACTCTTGTCCATACTACGACGACGTCATCCTCACGCTTCTTTCCGAGAACTCAGCTTCAGGGCCATCGCCTTACGACAACGAGGTTGCTCTTGATATCATAGGTCGGCTGTGCAACACCATTCTGCGGAAGCAGACTGCCGAATTCCAGAAGAACAAGATAGCTCCGGAGACCTACACTTTACATTCTGGTGAAGCGTTGGAAAAGGTTGCCCCATTCAACACACAAGCAACCCCAGACCAACGAAGACAGATCATTGTCTCAACGCACATCCTCTCAGCTCTGCGACGTGAGGTAGCGCCCATCGCAGAGAGCAAGAAACTCCTTACCGCTCTGATGGATTTCGCAACGCTCGAAGACCTCTCACCACGGGTTCGCCTCGCAACTAATTCCCAACTCTCTCTTGTCGCCAACAAATTCATCCCATCCCCCGAGGTCAAGGAGACGATGAACAGCATCTTCTACGAACCGCAACAGCTTCTGTCCCCTCAAAAACTTGATGACAAGACGATCCGTGTCATCTTCGCCATCATCAAGGGTCTCGTCCTCCGCAACGCCCCCATCCTCAACACTGTCCTACCATCCCTCCTCGAGCTCCTCAAGGACCCCAACCACGGTCTCAAGGTCGCTCGTGGCTTCGTTACCATACTCTCCCCTGACGACCTTCTCACCAAAGAGAACTACTGCATGATCTCCGGCCTACACAAGCAAAAGACCTTCAACCTCCTTGTCCCGACCATCGCCTCGTCCTTCAAGGATGCGGATGCATCAACCAAGACCAACTACCTGATCGGCCTATCCGGCATCCTCCGCTGGGTCCCGTACACCATCATCGAGCCGGAGCTCTCTCAACTCACGCCACTGCTGCTCCAGTGCCTCGATCTGCAGCAAGGCGAAGTTCCGGCGGGCCAGCAGCAGCACATTGATGACGTCAAGAAGGCCACGGTCAATACCTTGATAGCCATCCTGACGCACGAGCCCAAGGCTCTCGAGGAGCATGCCGCCAGCCTGATCAGTCGTCTAATCAACACGGCCACGGCGCCAGCAGCAGCAAAGGGCAAGGGTGCCGCCGCTCCCGCAACCAACAGCCCGGCAGTCCGTGCCGTGGCGCTCAAGTGCCTGAGCCTCGTCCCTGACAGGCTCCGTGGCGATGTCATCCTCCCGTTCAAGCGTCAGGTGGTCAAGAAGCTGACGGCGGCGCTGGATGATAGCAAGAGAGTGGTGAGACTGGAAGCGGTCAAGTGCAGGGGGTCTTGGCTGGGCATGGATGACGTGGGCGATGATGACGATGATTGAATGTGAATGGATAGAGGTAGTTTTCCTTTGGTTTCCTGGGATCTATCGATTGTGGATGTTGAGTGAAGGATAAAAAATATTGTTCGTTTTCGGCTTGTTGGAGGGTTCAATAGCAGAGAGTGGTGATATCACATATGAGCGTGCATGCATGGCTGGGTTGATGCAGCATATACAGGGTAGATAGTGTTGAATGAAGACGACGAAACATGGCTGAATCTCCATGCCGAACTTTGAACTGTCTACCTGTGTTGTCGTCGTTGCTGCGACCATCGAAAACACACATCTCTTTCTCACCACTCCCCCACCACAATCGCATCCACCCACGGCGCCCCCTCCTCCTGCCACACGGTAACCACATTCCGCCCCTCCAACAACTCCAACCCCACCTCCGTCGTCCCCGTCCCCGACAAATCCACCACCTGCCCCCCCTCACCCAACCAATTCCCAACGACCCTCACCTTCCCCTCCCCACCCCCCACCACCCCAACCCTCTTCACCCCTGTTTGGTTGACTACCACCCCCCCAATCTCCACCCACCCCCCTCCCCCCTCCACAAACCGCACCCCCGCCCCCTCAATCGCCGTCCCGTTCATCCCGCTCGCCGTCCCCTGATGCGAGCCGATGAAGGTGCCGAGCAGCCCGTCTTCGAGCTCGTAGCGCTCGGGAAAAGGTTCTTCGGGGACCCAGAGCTGGAGCTCGGAGAGGGCGATGGCGTAGGGGGGGGTGTTTGTGAGGGTGAGGGTGAGGGTGGAGGTTGTGGGGAGGGGGTGGGGGAAGGGGATGGTGTTGAGGGCGTTGGGGTGGCAGGTGGTGGTCCAGTTGGAGCGGGTGGCGAGGGTGAGGGTTTCGTTGGTGGTGGGGTCGAGGGTGGTGATTGTGAGGGCGGAGGGGCAGGCGATGACGCCGCCGCCGCCGCCGCCGTCGGCGTGGGCGTCGGCGTAGATGGCGAGGGTGAGGGAGGAGAGGGTGCGGGGGCGGGGGAGGGTGATGGTGAGGACGGAGTAGGGGGAGTAGGATTGGTTGTTGGTCCAGCGGTTGTCCGGGGTGGCGTCGTACCAGATGAGGCCGTCGTTGAGCTTCCAGGGTTCGTAGGCGGAGGTGTCGCCGTTGGGGGACCAGCGGTAGTCGGCGGTGATAAGGGGGAGGGACCAGGGGGTATTGGGGTTGGAGAGGATGTTGGCGTGGCGGGGGGCGGAGGCGAGGGTGCGGATGGCGGTTGTGGTGGTGTTGGGGAGGGTGATGTTGGTGGGGGTGAGGGTGGGTTGGTGGTGGATGAGGTGGGCGTTGAGGTAGATGGAGAGGCCGGCGGTGTGGTTGGCGGTGGGGTAGTGTGTGCCGTCAAGGTCCCAGAGGAGGGAGAGGAGGGATCCTGGGTGGGGGGTTAGGAGGGAGGTGGGGGGGTGGGGTGGGGTGGGGGGACTTGCCGTGGTAGGG
Organism: Dothiorella sarmentorum; assembly: GCA_023082095.1. Classification (NCBI taxonomy): domain Eukaryota; kingdom Fungi; phylum Ascomycota; class Dothideomycetes; order Botryosphaeriales; family Botryosphaeriaceae; genus Dothiorella; species Dothiorella sarmentorum. Next base: position 39,494 of record JAJMVL010000044.1, read on the forward strand.
GAGGTTTTCGACGGTGAAGTAGGTCCAGTTCTCGGGGACTAGGGGCTGGAGCTCTAGCCTGTTGTCCAGGGTTGGCACGATGCCGAGGAGGTTGGTGAAGACGTTGTCTAGATAAGTCGAGTGCAGGTAATGCTCGCTGTGGTTGGCCGTGTCGCCGCTCCACTGGTCAAGCGTCGGACTGACGACGGGTTAGTTCCCTTGGGTGAGTACGGATGGGGTGGCAGCTCACTAATGCGACTCGGCTGTATACGGCACGCCTGCCTTGTAGTTGGTGACGACATACTTCCTGAATTCCTGGTGGAAGAAGTCGGGGGTGATGACCTCACTCCTGTTGGCGCGGGCAATGGTGGCCAAGGTGGTGAGATAGACGCTGGTGCTGAAGGGCCAGCTCTGGCCGTTCCACACGCAGCAGTTGGTCATGTTCTTCAGCGCCGTGTAGTAGGGGTTGCGCTGCTCCAGCGTCGTGGGGCCAAACTCGGTCAGGAAGCCCTCCTCGTCCAGCGTGGCCTCGAGGCCGCGGATGGCCTCGTCCGACGTGCCGATGCCGAAGCGGTAGGGGAAGAAGCCGATGAGCTCGCGGCCGGTGACGCGCTGGTTCGTCTGCCAGATGACGTCGATCCAGTAGCTCTGGTCCTCGTCCCAGAGGAGGTCGTGCATCTTCTGCTCCAGCGTCGAGGCGCGTGTGGTCCACTCGTCAGCCACGGCCGTCTTGCCGGCCAGACGGGCTACTTCTGCAATGGCCCAGGCGTTGGCCACCATGTAGCTGTTGTGCGAGGGGCGGTACGTCTCCGGGCCGAGGAAGAGAGTGTTGTAGTCATTAGCCGGGTCAATCCATTCCTGCATCGGGCCGCCGTTGGGGCCTCCGACCACGTAGCCAGGGAGCGAGTACTCTTGGGCGTCGGATAGCGGGACGCGGTGATAGAGCCCGGTGGTGTTGTCGAACTGGACATCCCAGAGGTTGAAGGCGGCGATCATGCCGTCCAGTTGCGACGTCAGGAATGACTGGTCCCCCGTGACCTGTGCATGCTCGAGAATGGCACGCTGGACGTAGTGCGTATAGGTGATGCCGCTGAGGGCTTCAACGCCCGCACGCGTGTACGCAGTGATGAGGTCCTTGGCGTAGGCAGGGTCACGCAGCCACCGGGCCTCGACAATGTGGTGGCCCGCCGAGTCCGGGATGGTCTGGAACTTGGATGCTTTGGGCGTGTCAGCAGCGAGAACTGGGTAGAGACCACAGAAGTTGGAAGATAATACCCCATGAGACCGGGTGGATGAACTCGGTAAAGATCCAGCCGTGGCCCTCGTGCACGTACTTCAGGTGGCGCTTGATGACGCTCGTGCGGTAGTAGTACACGTCCTGGGCCTCTTTGTCGGGCAAGTCGACAAACGGGATGTTGTCGAGGTACCACTGCGGGTCGTCGAAGCCCTCGAGGTAGCTTGCATGGTCGAGGATCGACGTCGTCTTCAGATGCGCGTCTGGCAGCGGATACGGCCGGACGGGATCTTGCTGGGCAACGCCCTTCCCGGCTACCAGGAGCAGCAACGGCAGCAGGCTGCTGCACGACGACAGTGGCGATCTCATCGTTTCCCAAGCTTCAGATGAGAATCCTGGATGCTTCACATTCCAGCGAGCGGCCGTCCCGGGGATATAAAGTGCAAGCTCTGCGCGGAGGCTCGGTGGATGTGGAGGCAGCTAAGGCGGCGTTTTGCCCCAAACCAGGCAGGGCAATCTGCCGTTCCCTGCTTCATGATGTGGGGGTGGGGATAGAACCAGGTAGCGGGGCCGTTGGAAGAGGAGGAGGCCAGTGGAGTAGGGCGGTGCGGAGAAATACGGGCACCAATCAGAGCGGCCGCGTACCTTGCTGCACATCTCGCCGACCCCTCTTCAGGAAATTTGCTATCGATGGGTGTGGCTTGCAGCAGTTTCCGGTGGGCGCTCAGCCCGCCGGAGGTGCTAAGCTTGGCTTCCATATAATGCTCCACGTTCTTGACTCAGTTGAGGCTACTTTGAACTAGGTCACAGTAAAGGTGGTAGGTTGAGTTTACTTCTTACTCTAGTCCCGTGTCATTACATTGTCGTAATCTATCATCCCCAGTCTATTTACATTTTCTCCCCAAAAACGTCATGTCCGTCTACTCGGCATGCTTCTCGTTGATCAGGACGTATCTGTACCTGGCGTCGCCCTTCTCCATATCAACAACAGCCTTGTTCGCCTCCTTCATGGGCCGCTCCTGGATCCACGGCTTGACGTTCTTGGCAGCCGCCAGCTCCAGCATCTCCTTGATCTCGCCGGGGGGCCCGATGATGGAGCCGCCCAGCTTGCAGCCCTTTGCGATGAGGGCGAAGGCGTTGATCTGGGGCAGGGCGTCCTCGGGGGCGCCGACCTGGATGAAGCAGCCCTTGTAGCGCAGCAGGGCGAGGTAGCCCATCAGCGGCATCTTGGGCGACGAGACGGTCGAGACGATGAGGTCGAGCGAGTTGGCGTGGGTCGAGGCCCAGTCCGGGTCCGTGTCGGTGGCGATGAAGCCGTCGGCGCCCATGGCCTCGGCGTCGGCCTTCTTGGCCTCGGTGCGCGAGATGACCACCACCTTGTCCGCCCCCAGCGCCTTTGCGAACAGCACGCCAAAGTGGCCCAGCCCGCCCAGCCCCACGATGCCGACCTTCTTGCCCGGCCCGCAGCCCTCGCGCTTGAGCGGGCTGTACAGCGTGATGCCCGCGCACATCATGGGCGCCGCGTCCTTGGTGGCGATGGTCTCGGGGATCTTGAGCACAAAGTGGCCGGGCGTGCGGTTGTAGTCGGCGTACCCGCCGTAGCTCTTGCTGCCGTCCGGGTACTTGGCCGCGTACGTGCCGACCATGCTGGCGCAGTGGTTCTCCTCGCCGTCGGCGCACGCCTCGCAGTCGGCCTTCAGGCAAGACGACGCCTGCGCGCCCACGCCCACGCGGTCGCCCTGCTTGACGTGCTTGACGTTCTTGCCCACGCGGACGGCGCGGCCGATGATCTCGTGGCCGACGACGCAGGGGTAGGGTGTTGCGCCCCAGCCTTGGGAAAGAGTTAGGACTGCCTTCTTTCAACGAGTGCTTTTTACGTACCGGAACGGAGAGTGTGCATGTCGGAGCCGCAGATGCCGCAAGCCTGGATCTTGATGTCGACGTCGTCCTCGCTGAAAGGCTTGGGCTCGTACTCCTGCCACACCATCTTGCCATTGACGGCCTCAGGGTCAAGGCCACACCAGCCCTCGAACTTGTAGTCGGTTGACATTTTGAGAAGATTGAATGCGATGAGAGAGAGAAAGATTGAGTTGGGAGGAGAAGCTAGACAGGTAGAGAAGCTGGATACTTAACTGAAATACAGGTGGCGCAATGACATAGCATGTCTGGCATCAATGAAGGTCAACTCCACCGTTAACTCCTAACAGCGACGCTAGAAGTTCTCGACGTTCGGCATGGGGCGCCGGCAGCGCATGGAAAGGTTCGCCGTGCGTCATGGGCTTTGGCTTTTTTGGCGCTAGGGTCCTTCCGCCTCCCTGTGCCCTGAAGGAATGCCGGCAAATCGCTCCACCATCTTCTGCTTCTTCCATTGCCATGCTGCCACATGTGAACTTCATGTCGACGCCCGCGTGCTGAACCCAGCTGATCCGCCCTGCTCTCGGATCCGTGGCGGTGTGCAAAACTGACAAAAACGCCGTGGACGACGTGACATCGGCGGTCAATCGGCGGCCTTGCTCAATCGACTGGACGGGTTCGTATCTGTGCGAGCTTCTTTGTCAATGAAATCCCCTATCTCCGCCCTTCTCCGGTCAGGGCTCTGGAGAGACGTCTGTCGAATCTTCCATAGGGAGTGCGGAATGCCTTGCCGCCAGAGATTGCCAGCTCAGCAGGGACTGCATCCACCCCGCGCAGACTTTCTGTTCATCTCACGGCCTTCCTCCGTGTCTCAGGCTTCTGCTCCGTCTCCTGTCTGCTGGCTGGACTGTTGCATCGGATCATGATTCCACAGCGGATTTACGACAACGGATTTAACATGGCATCTCTCCTATCGCCGGCGGGCAAACATGGACGCACTGGAAGGCGGATAGATAGGAGAAGCAGAATAATGTCAGGGTTGATAACGATGCTTGTGGAGGACTGGGGAAGTGGTTGCGGCTCTTTTATGCTTGCCGCGTCTTTAAGGTTCTGACGCCTTCTCGTCACGAGATCCTTCCAGACCCGCGCCCCCACGCCCACCCACTCTCGTCAACAACCGCCGTGCAGATCCAGCAGATCCACAACCGGCCCAGATGCGTTCATCGGCAGTCACCTCATCAACAACTAAATCCTCCGCTTGATTGACCACCATCTCGCTACCCGATGCGGGGGAGCAGAGACGTCAGCCCTCCCCGCTCATTCGGCCCCAGCACGACACTAATCTGCTACCTATGTAAGGATGCCATGCTCACGTACGCCGTTAACGCGTCTTCCAAAAGGACGAATCAATGCGTTGAAATCCGCCAAAGAAGCGGGGACTACTCTCATCATCTACTCATCACTAGCTCTATAGTAATAACCAGGGCGTACCACCCACCGGACTGCACAGAATATCCTCCCCAGCTGTATTTGTCCTGCCTTTGGGGTATCGCATGATGCACACTGCAAATCCGTCGTGTCGTGCGTGTGTGTATGCCCCCCTCCTCATCCTAGACAATAGACAATAAGAAATAAGTGAGTGTATGAAATAATGCCGAGACCAAGGAAAGGGTTTTAATGAGTCAGGTCCCAGAACTGAAAGGAAATAAACAAAAGTCCAGAAACGCCCGTCCCATATGCGGCTCGCTTTTGAGATTAATCTCCTTAGGTCGCAGTTCCAGATGTAAAATCATCGCTGGTGTATCCCGAGAAACGCCGGATTGAAGCGTTGGGCGCCGCACAAACGCCAGATCTATGCAAAATGCGAAAAAAAACAATAAGTCCCACTCTTTCGTATGCGTTCGGGAAACTTATAAGGACGATACCCTTCCGCCGTATGTGGCCGGGCGTGGCTTCTTCTGTCCCGGCCTCAGGCTAATGACTGTCTCGAGCTCGCGCAGCATGCTCGTGTTGGCGTCGCGCTGGTCCCGCAGGCTCGCCTGCCGAATGCTGTTCTCTTGGATCTTGGCCATGCGCTCCTCGCGCGTCATCGACATGCGCGTGCGAGGCATGGCAATGGCCTCGAACACCTCCTCGTCGGATCCGCTATTCGACGCAGCAGACGAGCTGGAGTTTCGATAATTCGACGTTGGTCCCTCGCCGGTGAGCGCCCGTAGAGCGTCGCTAGGACTCCCGGATTCGTCCACGGCCGTGAGCCCGCCCAGGCTAGGCACAGGCGATCGAAGACCCCCAGACGAAGCTTGCGAGATGCGACGCTCCTGTCTGTCGATGTTGAGTGCCAGCGACGTCTTACCTGCTTCCCAGGCTTGCACAAGGTTCTTGAGATCCGCCCCGATCGAGTCGTATTGAGACATCAGTGTTGACCCAAGTTCCGTCACTTCGGCCATTTCTTCCAAGCTCTTGTTTGACTCTTCACGCAGGATCTGCATCTTTGCCTGCAAGCCTCGGATTCCCTGCGAAAGGGCGCTCATCTGCCGGACCGAGGCGCGAATCTTGTCTTTACCGGGTGTCGAGGGGATTTTCGGTTGCGGAGAGGGAATGGTAAATTCTGCAAGAATTAGTTTCATAGAGGGGCGGTGGAGCCTATACGTCCTTACGTTCTTCTTCTCCGAGAATGCGCGTCAACTTTTCACACCATTTTCCAGATAGCTCAGTCAGACGTTCCATAGCGTCAATGGCTGGTCGCCAGCGCGCGAAATCTTCCTTGTCACCATCTGCTTCGAGAGCAAGAAGGGAGCTGAGAAAGACTCTACGGAGCGTGATAAGGCGGTACTGCCAAATGCGCAGAGCCTTGAGAGTTTCACCATCTTCGAATTCATCCTCGGAGTAGCCGAGTGCGGCCTCTTGCATGTCCTGGGATGTGATGTCGTACACGTCAAGGTACCGTTCGAGGTCATCCGACTCCACAAGAATGCGCAACGTCGCGCATTCGTCAGTGAATGCAGGAAGGGTCGCGGACAGTGCGCTGCGCAGACTGCGCCTCAATCGCGCGCACCGTCTGATCTGGCCCTTGTCATCAAGCCTTGTGATGGGCGGCATGGGAGTGCTCCTGGACGCACATCAATCAGTCTCGAGTCTCGCAGAGGGAGACCGCATTTCTTACAGTCGATAGCCCCGCGACACCAGCTCAACTTCCTGAACGAGCATCAGAGCCGAGGAAATGGACGTGTCGAAAGCCTGCAGGTTAGACACCAGGGCGGAGGCTGCAGCCACAGCACGATGTCTGAGATGTTGCAGCCACTGCCGCTTTGCATGTGCGTATGCAACAGTCAGACCGACTGCGGTGGCCATGACCACCATCAAGAGCCTCCCCCGGTTGAAGCCCTTGGTTTCCCGAGCCCAGTGAAGCAACGATACAACGACAAAGGCCCCCACGCCCGTGGCGGTGGCCCCCGTCACATTTATGGAGCCGCCCTTAAACTCTATGACCGGGCTTGCGCCATCTCCAGGCCCCGACGGTACCTTGAACGATGTTTGGCCGGACTGCTCGCTGAGGAGCTGCGAGGATACGACGGTGAAGCGGAAGTGCTCGAGGAAACGAGTATTGTCGGCGCTCCCAAGGCGCGAGTTGACGGCGCGCTAAGCAATGCTGTCAGCGATCTGAGGGCGGGTGATGAGCGGTGTGGGGGTCTTACAGAGTAGGCGTTCTGGATTCGGTGGATAGAGCCACCGCGTTGGGGCAGCTTGAGTGGGCGCGGCAGCTTCTTGCGCAGCTTCGACTGCAGCGTTGACGGCCCGCGGGGAGCAAAGGAGGTTGCCTGGCTCTTCTCATTCTTGTTGTCGTCGTCGTCGACGGACGCCACCCAGTCAGGCTCACCAGTACCCTCTCCTACATGGAGCGTTAGCTGGGGCCGCTGCGAATCTTCTTCTCCAGACATGACGCAAATCGAAGGCGTGGAAGCGCAGGCTGACGCACCCTCGAGGTACGCCGCTAGAGGCGAGTCTTCGTATATGATGTTCTCCATGGCGCGCTGGGCATGCTTAGCGGCCGACGGCGGAGGTTTGGGGCGTGAGGTTCTGTTGGTCGGGCTCGTAGGTTGGGTTTCGGCGCGTGACGTCGTGCGGCGAGAGAGGTCTGGAGTGTTTCGGTCAAAAGCGGCGCATGCTGATTCAGACCATTGGGAGTGGTGCGCGGCGGTTTGAATGTTTCGAAGCAGGTCCAGGGGATGCGCCTGGAAGCGGCGGGGGTAGCCCTCATTGAACAAACAATAGGCCCGGACCTCTTCGCGAGCCGACAGGCGCGCATCCGTTATGCAGGAAGAGTGCGCGAATGAATGCGATGGTGGCACTGCCCCAGCCCCAGGAGTTCCTACAATAGGATCAGCGCACCGCAGCAGGGGGCCCAACATGCACGCTTCCCGACGACCCGCGGCCCGTCACGTCCCTCGTCAGCACCTCCAAGCGCCGCTTCATCTTCCGCTCCCTCCGCAACGACAAAACACTCTTGACAATCTGACAAATGTGCACCCTGGCCCTCCCTCCTTGACCGCAATTCACAGCCTGCAGTGACTAAATCCCCGAACCGATCGGCGTGCTCGGCCACGCCCTGCTCTTCTCCATCTCATCTCTCGCCTCCGCCCGCAATGCCATCCCGCAGTCGCTCCCTTTCACAAGTAAGCATAACCTTATCGCTTACCTCGGTCCTCATTTGCTGTGTCCACGCTGCAAGTACTTGCGCCAGTTTGGGCCTCGGTGAGGCGAGAAAGAGCTTGCGTAAACTCGACATGGCGAACTTTACTCCCGGCCGGCACCGGCACTTTCAAAGGGACAACATAGCCTCAATGTATACACTCCGAGTCATCCCAGTCTTCTGCAAGAAAAATCACACATCCATATGTTCCGATGCGGTCTTGGTACCTCCGCCAAGCATCGTAGGCTAGGCAGGACTTTCTCGCGGTGCCACAGATGCAGGTCCTGCTGCTCATCATGGCGGCCGGAGCTGCGCCAAAGCCTGCAAATGCTGGAAAATCGCCACACGGCGGCGCCGCCGGTCAGCCCTAAATCTCAGGATGACTCCGCCGACCGTTGCATCGGAGCTCAACCCGGGGGAGCTCCCGTTGATATGCCTCTGCCGCAGACTCAAGGGTCCAATGTCGCAAATCCCTGAGCGCTATACCAAGTTAATCCATTGAAACGAGGCAAGGAAGCCCCACGGCACGGTCATTTGCTTGTCAATATGGATACATCCAGCCCATGGGACTTCTCATTGCAACATGTCCCACCGCCCACCGCCCACCGCCCTCTTCTTCTATGCATCTCGTCAGAACCGGACTCTACTCCCCACCACTCCTCTACCAGCACACCCATCTCACATCAACCCGCTTACTGCTTTGCCTCTACCATTGACCACAGTTAGATTCGCCACGGCAGGAGACCGTCCAAGATTTATATCATACAGCCAGCGGCCATGTCGTCCCATATCCTTAGTCCACCATCTACTCCAGACAGTATCGGCTTCGAACAAGATTGTGCCTCTATCTTTGAGAGCATGGCTGACCAGCGCTTGAACTCCTGCAAGACTGCCGTGGCGCAACTCGAGGCAGTCCTCCAGTCTCATCCACATGCTTGGCGGAACTACCTACAGTCGGCGAGGAGCGTTATCACAGCCATCAATTCAATCCCCTCTGTAGGGACGAACGACTGGACCTGGATCGTTACAGTGCTGCAGGATCTTGGGTTTGCCGACGCCGACAGTGGTGGCGTGAGCGACGTTACCAACTGGTGCCAGAGTAAATGGCTCGCTATACTGGAAAGTCAGCCAAACAACACGGCGGCACAACGAGGTTGGTCACCACTGGCTCTACTCCACACGATCAGTGTGCTAACAAGTCACGGCAGGGTTGGGCCAGTACTGGTTGTATCGCGCTCAGCCATCTTTAGCCAAGATTCACGGCGAAGAGTCGTCGGGAAGCAGTGGTTCGGAGGCACGCCTTCACACAGCAAACTACGTCGAAGCGCGCGGAGTGCTGTCTCCTGCGTCGGACTACTTTGCACGGGCGGTGCAAGCAGCTTACGCGGAAGGCAGCATGACGGGAGATTTGCTCGAAAAGGTTCGTTTTGCCGTTAGCCAAGCCCAGGCAGCATCGAGTTGACGTTTGATGTGCAGGCTGCTGAAGCGTACATGAGCCTCGGCAACGTTTCGTACAGCCGCAATAGTCAACAGTACTTCAACCAGGCTTTGAGGTATCTTAAAATGACATCGGGAATACCGGGTTACCAGCTGCCGGAGCATTTGCAACAGTAAGTACGAGTGCTGCAGACAGGGTCTAAAGGCTTACAGATTCCAGGTACCTTGAGGAATACGGACCTTTGGCTGGCTGAAATGGCGTGGGGGTGACTGGCATTGCGAGCTGAACATGGGACACGAGATCGTGTATTTCATTTTCTTCACCAAATCCTTGTCGTAGTATAGGACACTTAGACAACATTCGTTACGTAGAATAGAATCAATCGCCACTTGAAGCACCTAGGTTTCTACCATTGACGTTGTGCGCTTACCTGATTGGTTGGAGGTGAGGATCGGAGGTTCTGCCGGAAAGCTCCGACGTCAGCCCAAGAACGTGCCAGCTCCGTCACGCAGGACACCTCGTCTCTTTCTTGTTCGCGACTTTGCCTTGCGCCCCTCCGTGCATCGCGACCAAGAATAGGATTTACATCGGTCACGCGCCGGACTCGGAGCTGCTGCCTACCGTGCAACACCCTCAGGCCGAAATACCGCACCAGCACCCGCAGACACCGGTCTCCGTACCCGCACGCAGCCGATTGCTACCTAGAGCTACCTCATCCGCAGCCGCCCCGCCTTAGCTCAACGTACCTCGACACAACTCCGCGCCCGCCATTACCGCCAGCCCAACGTCATCAGCCTTCTCATCGGCCGCAAGCATCCGCCATGCACGACGAACGCGAGCTCCAGATTGCGCCAATCGTGCAGGAGAGCGTCCAGCACAACGCCCGCGTACGCCCAACCACCCCTACTCCCCGTCCCGCCGCCATATCAAATCCTACCCTGAAAAACCACTCCCGCTGACACCGCCCCGCCGCAGACCATCTCCACGATCCGCAATCTGACCGCCTCACTCTTCGGCGTCGCCGCCGGCACGCTCGGCCTCGAGTCTTACCCCGGCTTCCTCTTCTACCTCGCCGGCTGCCTTTTTGTTTCGCTGTTGGTGTTCGCGCTGCGGGCCGGCGCGCAGCCGAAGAGCTACTTCTACCGCACGTGGGGGGATCTGTGGCTGGGCGAGGTGTTTGGCAGCGGGAGCAGCTTTGTGTTGACCTGGACGCTGTTCTACGGGTTGCTACGAGCATGACGAAAGTATACGACTGAGTGAGGCTGCGGCGGGAAGGATTGATAAGCTTGAGCTGAGATACCAGGGGCGTACGTGGGATATGACGCGACGACAGGCTGGGAATGAAGATTTGTTTACGGCGCTTGTCCACTGTTGTTGTTTTTTGGAATGTCACGACGTGGAGTGGCCATGACAAAGAAGATGCAAGGTGCTGCAGGGCTTGGGAAGTGGCACGCCTTGCCACGACGCTTCGAGGCGGAGGCAAGTGAAGATTGTTTCGCAAAATCGCCAAGAAGCACGGGCAGCACGCCCAAGCGCCCACTTGGTTGAGCATACGCGGCCGTGGCGGTGAGATGGTGAAGGCTGCGTGCGATGGCATACGGTTGGGCCGCTGAAATTATCAAGCAACTACAATTTACCTTTTCGACGAGGTAAAGAGCGACACGAGTCAGCTTTATCGATTGCATCTTTGAACGCAGCTAAAAGAGTGGCCTGATGTGTCTCGGGTTGTGCAGGGATCGACAGTGCTGCTGGAACCGCAGATGCTTATTTCAACGAACTGCCCAGCCAGCAAACCCGGAGGCATATTATGAGTGCAATGCGGGAGCGTCTAACTATGGCTGCAGCCCAGTGGTCCACGTAACCCCCCAGCGCGGTGTACGCCCTACCACATGGGCCAAACGCAAGAACTCTGTCCAGAATCCGGATGCGAATAGAGTTGGCCAGGATGCGCAGGAGGGGTGGATAGATTGCCTTGGGAGCGGCAAATCTGCGGGTTGCTGGGGCAAGGCCAAACGCCGCTGGGCAGCACCTATCAACTCCCCCAAAACACAAAACAAAACACAGCAGCGTGCACCATGACGACTTTACCATGTCCTCTCCCACAGGTCGACGAGGCCCTGCGCCCCTACATCCACGCGCGCCAAGAAACTTTGCGAATCCGGAAAGTCCTCGCCGAGCATTTGCAGTCGCAGATCCAGCAACACGTCGAACAGGGCGCCGAATCAACCGCCATCACATCGCTAACCCTAGCGTGCTCCCCGCCATCCCTGCTGCCCGAAACCCAAGCCAACGCTCCGCCCGAGTTGACAGGCCTGCGCAAAAGGTACTGGGAAGCCGTGCAGGCCCATCAGCTCGCCAAGAAGCGGCGGGACGCGCTGCACAGCGAGCTCGACGAGCTGCAGCAAGAGTCCCACAACAGCCGGTCAGCAGTGGAACCACGCAACTTTCCTCCTTTCACCACAACAGCGCCCTTCCCCGCGATTGTCCCGGAGAGCAGTAGTCAGGACACCCAGAACTACATTGCTCTCCTGCACCAGCGCCGCCGCCATGCCAAACTGCAGATCCTCTTGGACGCCCTGGACCGCATCGCCGACACGCAGCCCAACCCGCTGCAGCGAGATGTCCGCCAGTGGGTCAAGGACAAGCTGGGCGACGCGCCTGTCCCCCCGCTGGACATGTCCAGCGGCAGCGATGGCGCCAACAGCGCCGCCGCCATCTCCTCGTCCGAAGACGCCGCCAAGGACGAAGTGCTGCGCCTGAAGAAGGAACTGCTGCTCGCGAAGCAGAGCCTCGACGCCGAAAGGGACCGCAGAGCCGCGGCGGGAGGCTCGCAGGCGGGGCAGAGCATCGAGGCGCAGGTGGTGGCGCTGCGGGCCGCCCGCGACGAGCTCATCGCCTGGATCGAGAGCGAGCTCGCGAAGCTGGCCGAGGGCGACGAGAGCGTGCTCTGCGCCACGCCGCCGAGGCAGCAGCACGACGAAGCAGCCGCCGACGCCAGAGACGACGAAAGTGCCAAGTCGGATCGCCCCGTCCAGGAGCAGGTCGAGGCGCTGTACGAGCGGTACGTGGCCGCTCGCGCGTCACTCGTCGCAGCAGCAGACACGGCGGCCGCGGTGGCGAAAGCAGCGTCCAGCGCTCCTTCCCCTCCTCAACAACACGCGCCGTCCTCCTCGGCCGCGGAGCCGACGCAATCGCTGCCCCCTTCGGCCGTGCTGCCCTTCGTCCCGGCGCTGCTCCAGTCGGCACGCGACGAGCGCGCGCTCGTGCAGCAGTCGACGTACCTGCGCCATCGCATCGCGCGCGCGCAGGAGGAGGCGCGCGGCACGATGCAGCGCCTGGCCAGCGAGAGCCACATGGTGGCGCCGGGCGCGGAGAGCGGGCTGGCGTGGGCGCGGAAGGCGGTGGAGGCGGCGGGGGAGATGGAGGGGGTGGTGGTGGGGAGGTTGGCGGCCGGGGAGGCGAATGTGGAGGGGGCGAGGGCGATTTTGGGGGAGTTGGAGGCGCGGAGGAGGGTGTTTGGGGGGTTGAGGGGGGAGGTGTGAACCTAGGGGAGGGGACGGGATGGGTGCATGGCTTTTTTTTCGGGTTTTTGTTGCGGTTTCATGTGTGGTGGCGGGCTCTGAACGACGTTCTGGCTGCGGTGCGTGGTATGCTGTGGGTTTTCGCTGGTGTTGGGTGGTACCTGTTTTGGTGGAGTTCACCAAGGCGGTGCGTGCCATACCAGTTGGAAGGATCCAAGTGGCCCTTCTCTCCTCGGTGGCCGCTTCTTTGGGCGCTGCCGTGCTGCCTCCGATCACATGGAGAACTATATGAGGGTCTCGCGCGGGGATGCAGATGCGGGTTTGGTCTGCCCGGTATGAAAGGCTCAGTGGTGACTCTAGTTGGTCTACACATATGAACTTAATTGAAGGGAGCTGTTTGGCCAGGGTGGAGGTGGTGTATCAGGTATCTGATGAGACAGGGGTGTAAAAGGTGTGTTGGAGAACTCCCATTCTGCCTTTCCCCCCTTAGAAGTGGTTGCTGTACCAAGAAGAATCTATACATGTTTCGGCAGATTGATAACACAGTGTTTGTAAGGACCTCAGAGGATGGCGACAGTCATGACCTCAAGCGCAGGAACCAATTCATCGACAATGCGCGAACTCTCCTTTTCCTTCGATCCGAAGTCTTCTCGCTTTCCATCCATCACCTGGACAGTGCCGGTCCTCGCATACTCATTCTTTGTCGAAGTATGGCCCCGTCGGCGGTTCGTTGGCGCTGCAGAGCAGCAGGTGAAGGTGGTCTAGCGCGGAGACGTCGAGCAGGCGTTTGGGGAAGTACACCCCTTCTCTCCGCGCATCTTCCCGCTCCCGGCACTCCTCGTGCTTCTCGAGACAGTTTTCGAGCCAGCGCGTAGCCAGACTGAACGCCTCGGCGGCGTCGGTCGAGGGCGGGAGGACGTGGTTTGCGGGACGGTCTGGTTCGCGGTCCTTGCGGCAAGAAGAAGCGCAGCTGCACGTAATCGGGTGTCGTCCACTTGCCGCCGTGGGAGCCGTGCATGACGGTGATGATAATGGCGCTTCCGTCACCGTTTGGGAAGGAGCTTCGGGTTCAGATATCGTTTAGGTTTGTTGGTGGGATCCCGCCATCGTCGCTGGTTGAGCGGAGGTAGGCGTGCAGCAGCACCGAGCAGAGAGGGCAGCCGTCGCGGCGTGCGGCGGTTGCAAAGGAGCCGCCGATGGGATGGTGGTTGTGGGGATGCTGACCGCCAGTGGGTGGATTTTATAGGGATTCGAAGAGGTGGAGGCAGGCATGGCAGAGGTGTTTGCCGTCGTCCATGGTTGTCTACCTTCTTTACCTCCCCTTGTGTTGCATGCAAATTATGCGTTGGTGTTGGTTTACATGCTAAGAGAGCACGAGATCCTGACATGGATCATCGACGCAGCCTTATGCGCAGATGCAGCCAAGGATCCCGGCTTTTGCCTGAATCATCCGGTTCAGCAGTGGGGCCCTCTGCTTCTTGGGCGCTCAATACCGGTGCGACGTAAGCAGAAGGTTTGTCCGTGTACACGAGCAAAGCCTCGGGGTATTTCCTTTTTAACAGTCTCAGCTCTACCGTTAGTACACCTACTGATTTAATTTATTGGTTCTTATTCTTTGACCCTCTCTTTGGCTTTTTTTTCTTCTTGTTTTCCAGGTTCAGGTGGGATGCTTCTGCTGATGGTGCGGGTGCATTCATCCTATATATAAACTTCCATGGTTTTCTCTCCGATCCAGTATGCTAGCATTGTCGGGCCCAACGGTTTCGGCTCCGGCTCCGGCTCCAGCGGCATATCCATGGGCAGAACCATGGACTGAGGCTCTCGACAGGGAACACACACCACCGGTGGAAGGGGCTCTGCTGCGTATGAGACTTGCGCGCAGAAGAATGCTAGTGTGCACATGACGTTCACGTACCTACGTTGTCATTCACTGAATCCAGGGTTCAACCTAATCTCTGTCACACGTGCGCCGTACGGCGCTTTACCTCAGCTCTATAAAGCTAGTACTTTTTCTTCTGAACTTCTGCGCTCCACTGATCCTCTTCATCTCTTCTACCTACATCGAACAATCTCCCTCCCTCTATCTTGTCCACCGAGAATCCTCCAACCTGGATCAGCTACTTTTCTGGGATAACCAAAGTGGGTAAGGAAGAGCAAACCACGTCCTAGGCCGTTCTTTTTCAGCTAACAATGAAACACTTCATTAGACAACCCACCGCCGACATGTCGCAAGCGAACCTCGCCCTTCTTCCGGTAGAGCTGCTCGAGGAGATTATCTCACACCTGCTGGATTTTACTTACAACCCGGAGGCGTGTGCAAGACTGGGAGGCGCCCTGAGCCTTCGGTTGGTTTGTAGACAGCTTGAGTTCAAGACCCGACATCGGTTCTATACCTTCTCCCTCCACGAGTGGTCACAGATCTATCAGCGTAGGGGTTACACTAAATTCGATGTCGGTAACTATCTTAGCCTCCAGACATTCAGCTCTTCGACAAAACTCGGTGTTATTTCGGCTTCTATTTGCGAGATTGATTTCCACTGCTCTATATTCAGCCAATACGTGCTGGATCTCCTTGCCCGTTATTGTGGAGAGTGCGACATGATGCTCCTCCACGAGGCCCCGGATGACCCGTCCAGCTGGAGCGCACCTCACCCTTTCGGCGACGTTTGCCTCAATGTGGTGTATAGGAACCTTTTATGCACCCATGAATGGGCGCGTGCCACTACCAACTACGATGGGGGCCTCCTTGAGGATCCTTTCAGCCGTGGAATGACCAACCTCAAGAAGGTCTGCCTTGGACATGTCGAGGACTTCGTATTTGGAACCAAATTGAGGTACCTTGATCCGAACGTCAAGCGGTTCCGGGGTCTTCCTCAGCAGCTATGCGACGAGGAGCATGAGGTCCTCTCTCATGTCACTTCAATCATCATCCGCAGTTTGGCCAAAAACAGCATCGATCTTGAAACGCTCCTAGTCCAGCAGAGCGATACCCTAGATCCCAGTGTCGACAAAGGAGCTGCAGGCATGTGGGTCTTGGACCAGCCTACTGAGACCCTCCAAGCGTTCAAAGTCCGGAAGCTATACTTCCAACTGTCCAATGGGACCAAGGGTCCCACACCAGCCGGTTGGACCAAGCAGCGCGGCTACGACATTCTCCTCCGCGCCCTCGACATCCTGCCTAACGTCGAGGCCTTCTCCTCAGCGCCTCCCAAGTACGAAGTGCTCGAGCCGGACTTTACATCTGCCCTCTTCCAGCGTCTCCCCCAGCGACTCAAGCGCTTCTACCTACATGACTTCATCACCAGCAGCGAATCTCTCCGCACCTTCATCTCCCAGAGGAACACCTCGCTCCGTACACTCTCCCTCACCTCCGCCCATCTCTTCGCCGACGACGAGCACTGGCAACCTCTCCTTCAATTACTGCACGACCAGACCCCCACCATCCCCAAGCTTCGGATGGGATTCCTATACGAACTCACGCCCACCGGCTACCACGTCCTCTCCTTCCCGCCCCTGCAGCCCCCATGCCGCTACTGCTTGCCATCCGGCCACACCGGCCAGCTCTATAAAGGAAAATGGACGATGTTCTGCGGCGGCTGTATGCGCTACTACCTGGATCTCGGTATCAAGGGAGATCAATCGGTTCGGACGGGCCTGGAGCACGTGTTCGCCAACGCGCGCATGGAGACGTACGCGTGGTCGGACAGGCGGCCCTCGGGGTGTTGTTATGACAAGGTGCACCTTCCGCTACAGCACGAACAGTGGGTCATGCGGTACCGGGGTTTGCCAGAGCCGGATTACTCGGCGACCATGGATGCCGAGGGCGTGGATGATTGGGAGAAGACTTATGTGCCATGGATGTTTGACTGATTGGGGAACTGTCGGCAGTCGTTCATGCCTCACGAGCGAAAGCCGCTCGTGGATTCTATCGGTGACGGTGCTACGGATGAGCGGGATGTAGCGGCGAAAGGGTGGTGGCTGAACGCTTTCTCTTGGAGATTAGCTGTAAGCCTTTCTTTTTAGTCGCACTTCAGCTTTCTTCATGTTCCCTATGTCGTTCTTATTCTCCATTGCATACCGGCTTTCAGTGTTGGCTTTGAGTTGCTAGACGGAGCGCGGTGGACTTTCTTTCTCAACACTTGGAGTTTCTATGCATAGATGATTTGGTTGGGAGCGACACCTCTCATCGTGAAAACGGGTTGCGGCAGCTCCTTCCGGAGAGACTGACGGGTATACGGAGATACTTAGATACCAAAACAAGAGTTCCAACAAACCAGAAGCTGTGAAATACTTCGATGTTGAACGAGCACTGCTTAGTGAACTAGGAGCTTAAAATAGCAAAATGGAACAGAGCGGTCGAGTTACTTCTTGTGGAGGTTGGAAACCGTTGTGGCTTTGGGAATAGAGAATCAAGGAAAGTAACTGGTGTCGATATCACAGACTGACAACTGGACAAAAGAACCTATGCTTAATCGAACCTGCGGATATTGCCATTAGTTCTTATAGAACGTTGAGTCTAATAAGGACGTCCAATAGGAGTATTCCGCGCTGGTCACCTAATGATTGATGATATGGAGACTCATCAATGACCTCCATCTATACCCAGACTCTTCTAAAATCTTGGAGCTGTGCTTTGGCTGCGCTGTGCCGCACGTAGCTTCCAATGATCCGATGATGCTGCAAGCTCGACGAACGTTTGTCGCATGGCTCGCTCGTTGTAGATCGGTTGATGGGGATCCTATGGCCCGCAGAGATGGGTGGATGATATTAGTGAACGGGGAAGACGGAAGTACAGGTGCAGAAAGAGGCGGACGCCTCTATCAGTTTGACTGTGAAGGAAGGCCGAAGTCATCAATCGACAATGTGAAATCAACAAAAAACTCCATACCATCGCACCCTTGCATCATAAAAATCTATAAGCAACCACACTATCAAAACGCCACTTCCTTCTATCCCAAGTACTGCTCATCGCACTGTTACAAATAACCTACAACGGTCTTCAGCAACGAACAAGAGGCAAACGTAGATTCCAAAACAAAAAAACAAGACTCTCACTCGCTATCGATGGGGTATGCCGCCAGTTGAACCAGCCATAAACAAGACTCCGTAAAGTCCCTATCAAGGAAAAGAAAGAAGAGGCTTTTCTCCCCATGAAAATCGGCAACACCCATTCCTCCCCCCTACCCCTACCCCTATCTACCCTACCTTCATCCCATCATCGTGAAAAAAAAAACCAAGCATTAAAAATCCGTCATCAAACACGTCCATCGTGCCATTTGAATTCCCTTCGTCATCTCGTGTTCTTTTACTTGCTCACCCCATTCGTAACCACCGCACCAGCCGTATCCAGCTTCTGCACAAACTTCTTCACGCCCGTCCACTCCTCCTGCCTCAGATTGTCCTGGCCGCCCAGCTCGGCGCCGACCTCAAACACGGTGATGACGCCATCCAGGCCGCCAGTCGCGAGGCGCTTGCCCTCGTTTTTCTCCCAGCAGAGCTTGTTCAGGCTGCGCGAGAGGAAGCTGACGCCGCGCTTGTCGCTGGGCGACGTCTTGGCGACGGGCACCTCGACGTCGATGTTGACGTCCCAGATCTCCAGGCTGCCGGCGCCGTCGACCAGCGCGAAGACGCCCGGCTTGACCGGCGACCAGCGCGCGTCGTAGACAAGGTCCTCGCGCACAAACTCGTACAGCGGGGCTTGGGCTTGCGGGGCGTTGCCAGGACCGCTTGTTGCCACCGTCGCCGTGGCCGCCGGTGGGCGCACCTTCCAGAGCTTGACGGTCCAGTCGACGCTCGAGGAGAGGACGAGGTCGCCCAAATCGATGGGGCCGCGTGCCGGATGGAAGTCCAAGGACATGACGGGGGCAGCGTGGCCACGGTATGCCACACGAGTGTCCACACCTGCCTTGGCGCCTGCACGGTCGTAGCGGTGGCAGGGGTAGATGGAGCCCTCTTCCGTACCGGCGAGGAAGTAGGTGGGGTCGGATTGCGGGAAAGCGATGCAGGTTGGTGCCATGTCTTCCGTCTTAGCAGGAGGTGGTGAAATCAGTTCGAGGAACTCTTGCGGCTGCGAGAGCATGTCGACCGTCCAGCCGCAAACCACACCGTCCGTTGAGCAGGAGATGATGTTGTTGGCATTCTGGGTACCAACAATATCAATGGCATAAACTGGATGTGTGTGGCCAGAGCCAGTGAGTGGCGTCTTCTGGACGGGCTGCGACTTGGCACGTGTGTCCCAGAGCAAGACTTGACCGCTGTAAGCACCGCCGATGATCAGGTTCGGATGGAAGGGCGAGAACTGGGCAGTGAGGATATCGGACTGGGCGTGGAAGATATATTCAGGCCGATCGTGCATGTGCATATTCCAGACTTGGATCAAGCCGTCAGGGTCGTGCGGTGCGGACGGGTTTTTGGTGTAGGACGCAAGGACAAGTTCAGGAAACTGCACATGTTGTCAGCCAGAATTGTGATTTGAGGGTGTGATGGTGTGTACCTTTGTGGAGAAGCTGAGATCACTGATCATACGCTTCTTGCTCCACCTGTCGTCGTAGAACTGTGCGACCTCGCGTACCCGCCTGCCCTTCTTGCCCTTCGCCGTGCCAAAGCCATCGTCGTCGTCGTCTGCCTCCTCAACTCCCGCCAATGCGTAGTCCACGAGGAGATCGTACTCCTCGTCCAAAGCTCTCTCGATGACCTTGCTAGACCGCTCGACGAAATCCAAGAAGTCATCCGACGACGTCACAGCGTTGAGCTCCTCGTCATTCAGTGTCCGCGCGGGGAACTTTGGCTCGGCTGAGTCTTCAGCCGCGGCGTCTTCATCCTGCAAAGCCTTGAGTTCCTCCTCAATTTCCTTGCGCAGATTTTGGCGCAGCTCCTCGTCCCGTTGACGCTCTAGCCTGCTCATCCGCTTGCTCGCTCTCTTCGCCTTTGACGGCGACCACTCGGGGCCTTCCTGTTCGGGCTCTGACACAGAGGCCAAAGAGGCCCGTCTCTGCGGAGAAGACCAATCCTCTGACGTCTGCACCCCCTTGCTGTAGGTGATGATCTCGGGCTTCGGGGTGGAGGGTGACTCGTAGACGGTGGTGAGCGGGGCGATTGTCAATATTTGCGGGATGGTGGTCGTGGTCGGAGTCGATGCGGGGGGCGAGTAGGTGCTGTCGATGGTCTCGCCGGCGATGCTAGACAGCTGACCGGCGCTGACGACAGAAGTAGGCCTGCTGCCCCTGCCGGCGGGCGATGAGGGGTCTCTGGGGCCACCAGAACTAGGCCTGCCGTCTACCAGGCTCTGAATCAGGTTGTCTAGCTCGCGTCTGCTGTCAGCTCTGCTTGGGGTGGGCGACACTAGCTGAGAAGGCACATCAGCAGTGGAATATTTTGGCGGAGGGCGGGACGTACATCAGACGCGTCCGACATGCTCTGGCGGCTGGCGGTAAACTCCTTCTGGCGCATCTCGCGCTGGCGCTTCAGCTCGGCCAGCTTCGCCTTCTTGGCCAGGATCTCGTCTCGGCGCTGCTGCATGGTTTGCGAATGGTCGGCCATGTCTACGGGGCCAGGAGGGAGCGGGGACGGCGCTGAAAAGGTGTTTGTGTATGGACGGGACAGACGCAGGGCGCCGACGTGCAGGGTGCTCCGTCGGGATCAGGGGCGCGGGCGCGCAGACAAATGGTCGTGTGTGGTGGAGGACGCCGTGTTTCTTTAGGCGGTCTGGCGGTGTTGCTGGGCCGTCGTGGTGCTTGTTCGGTGGTTGTTGCTTAGGCGGATGAATCAGGGCCGGCGCCTCGGAGCGAACCGCTTGACTTTGTCGCATCTGTTCGACGCTTCTGCCATCACATCACCGCTGAGAAAAGCTGTGCCCCGGATCCTTCACCACTGCCGCTGCAGCCATCGTCGCGTCGCTCCTACCACCTGCCCGCGTCCTTGCTCATCGCGGCTCCGCCATTGACCTGTCCGCCCGCTCCAAAGCTTATCGTTCAAGACAGCCCAAATGGCATCGACGGGGGTTAACGTAGGCCGCTCCCACCAACCCCACGGCATTGGCGCCTGCCATGGCGCTCAATCCGCCCTGCCCCTCCTGATCCTGCGACTGACGCGCTTCTGCAGGTCCTGAGGTGGTCTGCGCTAGGCCTCGGCCTCTTCTACGGCGTCTACCACCAGGCCAAGATCTCGTCCCAGGACAAGCTGGATGCCATCAACCGCGAGTACCAGCGGAAAGAGGACATCATCAAGAAGGCCAAGGAGGAGTACGTCAAGAAGACTTCGCCCGCCAAGTCCGGCCGTACGTAGATTCCCCAGCACCCTGTTTTGCGGGCCGACGGATGTGCTGACCACTTCTCCCCTTCACAGTCATCACCGACCCCGAAAACCCCAAGTTCGACCTCGAGGCATACCTGAAGGCGAAGGCCGAGGAGAAATAAGCAGCAGCAGCACGGCACGCGATCACCCACAAGCGGGAAACACAAGACGAGAGCAGTGGAGGCATGGGGAAGTAATGGGCGAAAAAAGACACGGCTCAGCGGATCGAGCGAGTGTGCCGCGGCCTTTCACCGTTGCACTGGGAGCGCTCACGGATGTAACACCTGTACATTGTACAATTTATAGACTTCGTCGTCCGTCCGCCCCTCCGCCCAGCGGGTACTTGAAAGAATTGGTTTTTTTTTCTCTGTCAACACCATCCGGTGTCCCGGTTGCTCATCTCAATTGTTGTGGTGGCCAAGAAACAAGAAAGTTTCAAGTATACACGTATTCACAAAACAGGGTCCTCCTTTGGAATTTGCAATCCGGCGTTCATTGAAGAGCCACACACCTTTAAAATGGCTGGGTCATGGCTGTACGATCCACCAAAGGCCTCATGCACGAACCGTTCGCTCAGGGGGAAAAGCCAAGACGACTCAAATTTTTGCTCGAATTGTTTTTCATTGGACCATTGTTCAAGATGATCCATTGACAAGGGAAGTACGCGAACCGAAAATGTGCTCAATTGGATCATTATAGCTCCATATGTACCCTCAAGTCTCATAGATCAATATTGTTGAGTCCATCCATTAAGATGTATCAAGCCAGCCGTTAACCAACCACTCCAGCAACAATTATCAACAACTGCCAGAAAGAAAAAAACGAAGACACCCAAATCCCCATACTCCACGATCCTGCCGTCACGTCGCCCTAGTCGTCAAACAAAGCCGTCAATCCTTAGCGGGGGTGCACGGCGCAGGCGGTGGTATCCAGACCGTCAGTCACACCAGACGACGATGCACCCCGCAACTTTCCCTTTCAACTACTCTACACATCCAAATCTACGTCTTTACAACAAAAGTGCTTCTCAAGAAGACAGGTATAATTAGGAAAAAGGAAACTCGTTTCAGAACAAACGTAACCGCTTGGATCACCGCTTGCTACCAGCATCAGACATCTCAGCCGACGGCCCCCTGTAACCATACAGCGTAGCGTACGTTCTCCTCTTCGCCGCCCGGTCGTCCATCGGGGCGATGGGGGCACAGGCCCCGCGGGCGCTGCCGGGAGTCGCGGACGTGGAGAAGGATTCGGTGGCGCTCTTGGGAACGTACGACCTGCGCCTCGACGACGACGACCTGTCGGAGAAGGCGGCGGTGACGGGCGGGAATTGGTTGGCGTCGTCGTCGTTGTCGTTGGCGCGGGTCTGCTGCGAGGCGTGCTCGTTCCTGGCCGAATTGCTGCTCTCGGAGAAGCAGGAGGTGATGGACCATTTGGAGCCGCGGCGGCTCTGGCTGTGGGTGTGACTCCTGCCGCTCAAACTGAAGTTGGCGATGCTGCTGAAGATGGAGGAGCGGCGGCGTGCAGGCGTGGTCGAGGAGGGGGAGTAGGAGCTAAAGACGGAGCCTGACATGTCGTTCTTGAAGGCCTTGTATGTGTTAGTCATGGCTTCTCTTGGGAGTATGCGGTGGAAGCTTACTGCCATTGATAGAGTGGCTGACGCAATGTGGGAGATAGCGAGTGCACTAAGGATCGTGAGGAGAGTGCTTGAAAGAGCTTTTTGAAAGCAGGCGGCAGAAGAACGGTGCGAGGTGGCAAGTCTGCTGCTTTAAAAAATACAAACTCGCTACCGGCCATGCCGCCAATTGTTCTCACCATCTCCCGTCGCCCGACTACCAAACACGCACTTACCAAACTCCTGTTTCGTCACACTGCGCCGGACCACCATGAGCCTCGGGACATGAACTGAGCCTCAGCTGTTTTCAGTCATTGCGGGGGAGCTCTAACGAACGCCACTCCTCGTCCTGCACAAATCCCCGAAGCCCGCGTTCCATGTTTTGCCATGCACACGCACACCTGCTCTTCATATCTGCGGCTTGCGAACAATAGCAGCCAAGTCAAACTCTAAAGTCCGGACCGACTGCCCGTCACCCCTTCGACAACCTGAAGATTTCTAAACTTCCGATAGCAATGACGGCGGCGAAGCTCAGCAGATGCCGCAGCCCTTACCCGGCCCTCATGGTATTCATATACAGTGAGATTTGGAACTGACAACCTCGTCACGCTTGAGGGAGCGCTGACGACATAATTGTGTGTCCAGATTCACGCCTCAACCAACACAACTGCCACAAACAGCAAAGGGCCATCGTTAGTCGATGCGCTACGTTACGAATTTTCCGTTGCCCCTCGACGCTGGTCGAACTGCACATGTTCGGCTCAGCGCTTACTGTGCTGCTGTTTTTGATTGGTGCGGACAGCGGTGCGTTCCTGGTCTTCAAGGACAGACGGGATCCAGGCCGTCCGAGGTACTGACCAATTAACTCACGACTCCATCCCTTGCTTTCATGATGACGTCCGACCTTCCTCCGCCACAAAACACCACTGTTTGTAGGCTTTGCAACTCAATAGTTTAAGCTTTCTCACGAACAGGAAGTTGGTTTGAGATGAGGCGTGTTCAGGTTGTGGTGCGTGACAACCTTGCTGTCTGAACTGTGGGTTTCATTCTTGGATAAACATCCTGGCTTTGCTTTGAATTTCAAAGTCACGACTTCAAAAGCTCCAATCATTCGAGGTTCGACACGACGAGGGAAACATATACTCGCGACAATGTTCTACCCAAGCAGGAACAAATCTCAATCAACGGTCCTCCTTCTGACAGGGAATTTCTAACTACATCACTTCATCGCTCCTCAAGTCAGCGTACTAGCCAGTCGTTACTCATCCGTTTAAACTAGCCCTATGGCTTCTCAACATGCCCATTGTGCCACGTTACCCTTCTCTTAACAAGCCGGTGGTGTGGATGTCCATGGAGAGGCTGAACCAATCTTGGCCTGGTAGAGCCAGACGGAACACGCAACAATGTTGCTTCCTGGACGGCTCGGAATCCTTTGGACTGTGTTAGAATAACGGACCATGATATCCTAATCTAGAAGCGAATTACAGTCCTGATTGATGGAACTCCTTACTGACAAGAGTAGCTCTATATTAACAGCGCCCACATCTGGACCTCGAGTACCAGCCGCGCTTGGGGTCTGAGCGAGTAGGTGGTGCCTCAGGTGCAGCGCAACATGCTGCGGGATGGCACGCTCGCCAGAACGTCCGGTGCTTCTGGTCCTTGGCTGCAGAAGCTCTGGTGATGGCCATTGTTTGGGCTGGTCCATCTGGTATACTTTCCGAGGTGTCCGGTTTATTTGACCGTTCAAGATCCTTCCTAAATCACCAAGATGGTGTGTTTGTGGTAACTGTTTATTTGTGAAGGAAAAGCCGAGCGATCGGTGGAGTAAGGAGGTTTGTTCCGGAGAGGGCGTGGTCTAACGTAGAAGAAGAAAACCTGTGGGCGTTTGCCTGGCACTTCTATGATGGAAAAATGGCGCACATCTGCTGCTGCTGCAAGTTTTCAATAGTAAAGCACGTAGTCACAACTCCGCAACTACTCGCACTGTTTATTGGTAGCTTTATTATACCTGATGTACCTCCATCCTTCCGCCCGCTTTGATCTCTGCATTCTTCACCATCTTAATCGAAAGAAATTTAGTTCCCCCTAAACCAAGAACTCCCATAGATGCTTATATCTCGTCCTCACATGGATCCGGAATCAAAGCGTGGTGGCCGAGAAAGCTGCCCGCCGTCCGTCTGTTCCCGCTCCACGATCCCAAAGTCGATAGGAAGGCCAAATGAACTCATCGAATGAAGAGCTGAAAAGCCGAGAATAAAGACCGCCACTATATACCTAGAATGCAAACGGGAAGCCTGCTCATCCAATGTGGGAGTGGGCCTGCGGCCGGTCCACCGAAGCGCTGTCGTCACTAAAGTACTCCCATGCATAGTCTTTAGCCTTTTTCGTGAGGGTGTTATATTCCTTTGGTGCAAAGAAGTGCATCAGCTCAGTGTTTTGTACCGTTGGGTTAATAAGGAAAAGCGGACGGGAAGGGATTTACTTACTCTATAGCATCCGCATTCACAAATTGGTGCAGAACAAGAGTACTCGCATCGCTGCCAAGTGAGGAGCGGAAGAACAACCTGCAGTTGGTCCTTGACGCTGAGGGCGCCGTCTTCCTCAAGGTAGAGTGTGCTGTATTTACAGCGCGAGTCGCATGTCGTACAATGGCATGAGGAGCGCGCCCTCTCTAGAGGGTACGGAAGTACTGTCCCAAGCTTATACCCGTCGGGGTATCTCGCGACCAGATAGAAGTCGTACTCAAGCGCGAACAAGGAACCGAGGCAGAGCCGTTCGAGCTCTAGGTCTTCGTGAAGGACTTCCAGTATCCGGCCCCATTGCTCCCCGACGAGATGGCCATCTACAAGCCGTACTTCTCGGAGGGCATGGCGATTGGACTGGAGGAACTTCACCACATCTTCCGCCGCGGCAAAGAAGTTGGATAGCCGAAGCTGTTTCAGCTTTTGAATGGGGCTGTGGAAGACTGGGTTGGTGAAAGGATGGTCAAGGAAGGAGTGAGATGCTGCCGAGAGTGACAAGGTCTCCAGGGGAGGGGCTGAATCTAGAAATCTGGTGATTCCGTTCTCGACCGAATACCATTCCCCACATGAAGTCATCCCTTCGCCGTGATTGATAACGAGTTCTAGGTTCTTCAAGCTCGTCAGGCGATCGAGGTTGTGGAAAGCCCATAGACCTGGTGTCTCCGAATATATCCATGCCCGAGCAATGGTGAGCCAGTCAATGCTCATGCCGCTATTGTGTACCGCATCCAGAACGGTGGAAACTGCACGGGAAATACAGTCCACTTCCACGCCGTCGGGAACGTGCACGTAACGGAATGGGTGTGGGTTGCCGCGCCAATCAGTACAAATGCCGCGATCGCTATAAGGTGCCATTTCGGTCGGCTCGGAGACTTCCCAGAGTTCACGGCCACGGGAAGCATCTTTCAACCCCCAGAAATATACCTCACGGACTTTCTTGAGCCTTCTGAGCACACCGGTGAGGAGACGTTGGCTTTCGCCGCTAGCAAATGCCCATTCTTGCTCATGAAAGCGTTCATGATATCGCATGTGCTTTTCGTGCGATGTGCGCCACTTGTAGTCACCGTCGCACTCTTCTAAACCCATCCAATAGTTTTCTTTGGCGGCAAAATCACAGGTCGAATCTTCCTCTTTTCCCTCTCCATCCTCGTCGAAACACGGGTTGCTGCAAGTGCCGCATATCTGAGCGACTCCTTCCAGATAAGAGTCCAAGTGTCTTTCGGGGGTGAAAACGATCCGTTCAACGCTGTCTCTCACAACCTGAAAGTCGGCTAGCCCTGCAAGCTGATTGATCCCTTCCCAGGATAGCCGGATATATAGCGTACGCAACCCGCGGCTCGTCTCGTGGTTGTTGGGATACGTAATAAGTGTGAGGAGCCTCTGGCAAAACCATGGCTCCATGTCTTTCTGCAGTTGGCGGCATAGCAGGCGCAGGTTTAAAGTCTGCCTTGCACTATACAACCCGGAAACATGACTGTAATCAAGGATACGATTCAGAATTTCGAGAGGAAGTTTGTCCAGGCGCGGACCTGTCCGAACTATGCTTGTGGGGGGCGTAGAGGCGGCATGGACTGGTGATAGGGTGATGCTAGTGGTAGTGCTGTTGCGTGTTTCATGTTCTTGAACATCTGAAGAAGACATCGCTGTTATGAGGCCGTCGCGAGAGTATGATGTCGGCGGGAGAGCTTGCTGCTGCTGTGCGCTCTACCAAGAACCTCTGTCAGTTGCAGGAAAAGCCAGGGGTTATCAAGTAAGGTTATTTACTCGTTGAAGTTGAGAGTCTACCATCTTGATCTGCCTTCCTGGAGGGGTGCTGAGCGCAGGGTTCCAAGCTCTGGAAGGCAAGCGCGAAGTCGGGTGGATGCTGAGTGGGCTGATTGTTTTGTAAGGATAAGGTGGCAGATTGGAAGGAGGTTCGCATTTATACGCACTGCAACGCCCATAGACCAGTCGTGGTTGGCATCCCTGAACCATTGCGCGCGTCCATAAAATTCCTCACTGTATGGATCCCTGAACCACTGTATGAGTCCCTGCGCCATTATATTACGAGTAAAAACATGTTGCAAAGGACCCACAACCCTGAAAGCTTTCCCAGTTCGTGCGCCTACCCACGGTCCAAGATCTGATAAATGACTGAAGCCCTGGAGCATCGTGGCGACCGTCTAGGAAGCGCAAGGTGTCCTAGCTGTGTCACCAAAGCTGTGTCGGTAACCAAAATAAAATAAAAAAAAGAAGGGGAAAAAAAGGAAGAAGGTCGTCCTGGCTTCTAAGGCGACTATGCCTGAGAAGCGCCAATAGCCGCAGCCCACGGTTATATTCTTCCCTCTCTGCGCAATGAGAATGAAGATGCACCCATAGCGCAAGCGGAACGTGATTGAGCATCGGCGAACAACCACAACCCTACTATTTCTTCGCAATCGTTTCGCAATATCAAACCCACTATACCCAGAGCATACAACAAGCATCACGGAGCTATAACAGCCAAGTTGCTATAATGTTTAGAGAAAGAAAAACCACCACCACCACCACCACAAAACCCACCCTCAAAAATCAGGCACACAACACTCAAACCCCGAACATCGGCCCGAGCCGAAAAAACAAAAACCGTAAAAAGCAGGGCAGTAGTAGTGCACCACCGGAAAACTCAACCACGCTAACAAGGTTACCCGCAGCAAGCCACCTACGGCACAACCCAACACCCGCTCCGCTTCCCTCAATCCTCCATCTCGGCCACCCTCCCGATGGTAGAAAAGCCCAAAGTTCCCATGGAACCCTTGACTCTGTAAACAAGCCAGCCATCCAACATCAGCTGACCGGCAGGGAAACTCTTGCCGCAAACAAGTTAGTGTTTCCCGCAGCACATCGTTACTATTAGTCAAAGTCTTGCTCGCTGAGTGGCTGTGGCGCTGCCGAACCCCAGAACCTTAAATGGTGAAGGAAAAAAAAAATGTGGGCTTGGTATAAGGTTTTCTTTGCTTCTATTCACGGAGAGAGAAGGAGAACGCGAGCGGAGTTGGCCGAAAGTCCGGGGTCGGTGGCCTGGAGGATTATCGCTTTGTTGGCACTGGTACTTGACACAAACACCGAAAAGAGGGAGAAAAGTTAACCCAAAAGTCCTCGAAAATCAGTCCCTCAGGACGATGCCATTGATATATTGATAGTGCAAGATTCGCTTTCCAAACAACAGTGAACACAAAAGTGCCACCCAAACAACAGTGAACACAAAAGTGCCACCCAATAAAAGACCATCCAAAATCGCTCAATGTAAACCGAGGAAAAACTTAAGATAATCGAGTGTTGATTTGCCTTCCAGGCAAATCAATCGAGGGGTATCATCGTCGCTTACCCCTTTCCTTCCTCCCAGTAATGTGTAGTGCAAAGCAGCATGGCCGTAAAAACTCATCATGCTTTTTCCCCACAAAATGTTTTCGCTTTTTTCCTGTGATATACCCTTTCCAAAAAACCAACGCCTTGCTTTCGTGATGATAAAGCCGTTGATATAAAAAGTCAAAATGATGCTTCCAACGCTAATTGACTTGTCCTGAAAAGAGTGGTGAAGTGCAATTCGAATCGCGGGAGTGAAATGGCGTGCAAATAAAGGCTGGCCGGCAGTTGTTGTGAACCAGCTTGATGAAGGTAAATGGTGCGGTCGCGCAAGCGCGAACCGTGTGCGAAACTCCCCTGGAGGCTTCGCAAGAAACGAGCAGACGAACGGATTGTTGGTCGGCTTTTAACCGGTGAGGTAGACGCAGCGCCTGCTCACACCCTCGAGGAACTCGGCCTCCTCAACTTTTTCAAACACATCCTCCTCGTCCTTTCCATACAGTCCAGTGCTTCCATATGGGCCCTTGCGGCTAGGCTCGTGGCTGCGTGGCCACTGCCCTTCAGACTCGACCTCGGCAATCTGGAAGTCTCCGTGCACAGCCTTGACGTGCGGCTCGAAGATGAAGCCACCGAAGAACAGCTCGATGGCGAGCTCTGCTCCATGAAGGCCACGTGCGCGCCGCTCCGAAAGCTTACGGGCTTGCGAGAGGAGCGCTGCGAGAGGCTCGGCAATGGCGGTGGTGTTGGTGCCCTTGGAGTAGTCGTGGTCGCACAGGCGGAGAGCGCGGACCTGGCAATCACCAGCCCAACGGACAAGAGAGTTGCCGAAAAGGGCCGGGCACATGGACGGGATGGAGATGGAGAGGGTGGTAAGGCGAGGGCAGTTGGCGAGGACCTCGCAGAGGTGCTCGTTGGACGAGGGGGTACCTGGGTGCGGATGGAAGAAGCCGGCGTTGCTGCGGGGCGAGTGCTCGAGAACACGGAGCGTGTTCTGGGATGACTTGACAATGGCCATGACGCCATCGATGCTCACGGTGTCCAGGCACGTCATGTGGAACTCCTCGAGGTTGATAGCGGTGCGTGCGATGGCGTAGAGGTCGTCGTCGTTGATGGGCATGAAGGTGGTGTTCCCGATCAGCTTGAACTTCTTGAGCCGGCTGAAGTCGACCAGGTCGGACTCGAAGGGGCGCTTGTCGACCTGGTTCTCGGTGCTCTGGGCCTGCTGCTTCTTCAGGGTGATGGCCTGCAGCTCCAGGTACTCGAGAGGGTTCTGGTGATCGGTTCGCAGTATCTGGGCCCACTGCTGAGCGTTGAGATGGCGAACCATGGTCCATGGCATGCTTAGCGAGGTAAGGTTGGTGCAGCACTTCAGAGCAGAGAAGATCTGCGCATTGGTCTCAAACACATAGAAGCCGTTGAACCACATGCGGCGGATCTGCTGCGCAATGTTAGGGTACTGGTTGACCAGTTTCACAATTTGACGGAGCGCACAGAAGGGGTCTCTGTACACAGCTGCGCCAGAGGGTCTGTCGATGAGCTCGTACGTGCCGTATGACTCTGAGAGCGGTCAGTGGTCTGATGACGAAGCAAAAAAAAAAAAAAAAAAGGCGCCAACGTACGACGACTGAGAGGGAGCTCGGCCCAGCGCTCTGCTCCCTTCCATTTGCGGATGTAGACATCCCTCATTGCATACTCGAGGGCCCACGTATGCCACTTGGTGCACACGGAGCGGATGGCGGACGAGGCATCCCACCGCAACATGTCAGGTGGAGTCGGCCCCCTCACATATCGCTGGACGGGCGGCTTTGCAACCAAGCCAGGTGCCTGCGAAAGGCCAAAGGTGAAGTTGACGCCCTCTTTTTCATTGAGCTTGGTGGTCTCCTCGAGAATGCAGGAAAGGATTTCGTAGGGGAAGTCGTTGAGGTGCATTGGATAATGAGTAGCTGCTGGGGAAGTGGTGGTGTTGAGTGTTGGATGGCAGAGACAAAGGGTGGCGAGGGAGGCGAGTGTGGGCGGCTCCGGGGGCTTTATATCAACCACGAGCACGAAGCTTGGAAGAGGACCCTTAATTGCAGCGCAGTCATCAGCGAAACCTGGGCCGCGCGGGCGGGAGCGGTGCCGGCGTTAGTCAAGCAGCAGCAGCAGGGACCCATCTTCGCTGGTAGCAACCGGGGAGATTCTTCAGCGGACAGACGAGGCTGGCGCCACGGGCTGGGACTTGATGCACTTCCGCATGGAGGCTTGGCTCGTCGGACAGTTGGTGGAAGCGATTCGGGAGCTGATCACCTGGTGCGAAGGGCCTCTTGTTCGCGAGTTCCTCTTACCCCCATTAAATTCCCAAAGGGGAAAGATCCTGAGCGCTAGCGAGTTCTGCTTACCCCCAAGAAACTCCAGGGTACGGGAACGGCGAGACTCGGGCCAAAGCGTCACGGGCGGCACCGCTGCAGCATTGCGTAAGAGAAGCAGGGCACAT
The DNA here is from genome assembly GCA_023082095.1 of Dothiorella sarmentorum. Lineage (NCBI taxonomy): Eukaryota > Fungi > Ascomycota > Dothideomycetes > Botryosphaeriales > Botryosphaeriaceae > Dothiorella > Dothiorella sarmentorum. The sequence continues at coordinate 70,433 of JAJMVL010000044.1, forward strand.
GGCGAATCGACGGCGTGCTGATGCGAGGAAATTGGAGAATTGCGGCGGAAGAAGCGGTGCTTAGGTATTCTGCTGCGAGCGGCCGATGACGGAACGCCTATGCCATCGGTTGACTCAGCCGGGCGCATCTCGGACTTGACACGCCTTTCTCTGCGACTCTCTGACTCCTTCTCTGATGGACTTGCGTCATCCATGCTGCGAAATTTTCAGCTCTCACCTCTTTCGCCGCGAGCCAGCCGACGCCGGACCGCTTGGCTGGGAGCCCGTCCGCCATCGCACCTCACTCTGGCGCGAGCTGCTGCGATGCCGCTCCAGCATTCCCTTAGCAAACGGATTCCCCAAAGCCGCCCATACCCGGTCCGTGTCGACGCGCGAGCCTCACCGCCGCCTGCACATCGTGCTCCTGCAATCGTGCCGGATCATCCCTCCCGTTCACCGCACCCCAGGTTTCCCCGCATAAACAAACCACGCTCTCCTTAGTCTCGACCGGACGAGCCTCATACGCTCAAAGCCGTGGCTAGCCTCCCATCTTTAGTCAGGCACGCGCCAACAGCGGTCCTCGAAACTCTTGGGTAAGAGCTTCATCCCTTCCCCGCATCTGTTGTCTCCTTGACATGCGGGCGTTTGTATGTGTCAAGTGATGCAAGGGAGCCCGAAATGAGAGGACGCGTGAGCGAGGCCTGCCGACGCTGGCACTGGCCTGACGCCTGCGTGATGCGTGTCCGTTCGCCATTGAAAGGACCACGCACGGCCAACGCGCCCATCAATCCATCACATGATGGCTTTCTTTCTTCCCCGGATTCCAGGCTGGCCTCAGAACCGTCTGCATGACCTGACGCTCTCGTCGTCGCGAGATCCAAGCGGCGTCTCATCAGTGGAGGTGGCTTGAATTCACTTTGATGTCACTATAATAGGAAATCCAGCCAGGGGTCTCTCCCGCCAGTGGAGCCGCTCCGCAATTCCCAACAAGAAAACCGGACAAGGCTTTTCTCGAAGCCGACGGTCAAACGTACCGGACTCCTTGACTATTCTGGGCATTCGTGCTCATCATCAGCGCAGGGTCCCCACAGTTTCTTTGTTGCACACCTCGGACTCCGTACGGGAAAAGGCCCTTCTGCTCGATGGGCGTCAAGGGTACAATGGACGATGTGCGCAAGGAGCCGGAGCTAAGCACGACTTCTCACCAACCAGCAGCTCTGCTGCAGCCACGACCTAAGCCATGGACGGGACACCTGACCTTACCCCAGATTTCTATTACCCCAGAGTTTCTGCCTGGCAGGGAAGCCCCCCTTTTCGGATCAACAACTGAAGTCCTAGGCGCGGCTCGGCTAGCCTTCCGGTCAGGCTGGTCTTTCCTCGTAATCCCTATATATATTGCTAATGAAAAATCAAAGTAAATCGCTAGAGCATTCTGGATGATGCAATTTCTGACATAATTTGAACCACATCAGACGTCTCATTTTACCGTCCACTCGGGAGCTCACCTACCCCTCCATTCTGCTCCGCGGAGATGCAGGAACAAACACCTCTGACCCCGTACAACTTCAACAAGGCAGCCACTCTCGGTGCGACACGGGCTAGAGAACTCCCTTTCACGATGCATGCATGCGAGAGATCGGTGATCGCGACTGTTTGATATTGTGTTTTATTTTTCTTACTCGATATTTCGCCTTTCCCTCCTCCACTGGCATCATCTACCCACCCACACCGTGCTGGACCGCGCCGCCAGAGCGAACACAAGACAACCACGTGTGAGAGTAGCATGCGCAGACGCCGCCATTCATCCCCCCTTCCTCTCTCTATTACCTGCAAGTCACAGATCAACCCCTATGCTCGTACACACCCCAATCCAACAAAGAACTACCTAACGAAAGTTGTTTACGCATCCGGGGGTATCACTTCCCTTCCGCCACTCATTTCATACCGCACCAAGAAGAGAAGAAGAAGAAAGAATCATGTAAAGCCCAACAGCCGGAGCTGTCAAAGAGGAAGAAAAAAGTAAAAAAGCCACGTGGCGGAAACCACCGACTTGAAGAAGAGGAAAAGTATAATCATGAACAAGAAGTAGTAAACGCGTTAAGGACGGAACATCGTACACACACACTCTCTCTCACACATCCCCCTTTCACTCCCTCACGCTCGATCCCGGAAAGAAGAAAATTCCACTCTCTTCCGATCGCCTTTCTCTTTTTTTCGTGGTTTTTCTCGTTTTCCTTACAAAGCGAAAGCAACGACGGCAGCAGCGATGACGGCAAGGCCGCCGGCAACGCGGCGAGTGGCCGAAGCGCCGCTGGTCGGGGCCGTGCCGGCCGACGACGAAGTCTCGGACGCGGCCTTTGAGGAGCCGGACTTGGTGGACGAGGCCGCCGACGAGGTGGCAGACGAGTCAGAAGACTTGGAGGCGCTGGCGGAGGCGGAGGCGGAGCTGGAGCGGGTCGAGGTGGCGAGGGTGGAAGACTCATCCTCATCGTCAGTTGCGGAAGCGCTCTTGGTGACGGAGGCGACCTTGACGGAGGTGGCGGCCGGGGTGGTGGTGGCGGCGCCGTAGGTGTAGGTGGAGGTGGTGGAGGCGACGGTGACCTTGCTGTCGATGACGAAGTAGGGGAAGTAGTTGGTCTCGGTGGGGTCGTCGTCGTTGATGATCTCGACGGTGTAGTCGGAGCCGCGGACGACGTCTTCGGGGACGCTCCAGGTGTAGGAGCCTGAGTTGGCGATCTTCTCGGCGATGGGCGAGCCTTCCTTGAGGTTGCTGGAGGCGCCGGCGCGGAGGACGAGGGTGATGGTCTTGCCCGAGGTGGGGTCCCAGGTGAGGTCGATGGTCTTGCCGGCGACGGGGGCGAAGCCTCTGGAGGGGGGGTTTAGTGGGGGGTTTTCATGGAGGTAGGTGGGTGGAGGACTTACTCGGTGGGGACGATGAAGGCGTTCTCGGCGGCGGAGGCCAGGGCGGCGAAGCCGGCGAAGAGGAGGGTGGTGGCGGTGTACTTCATGTTGGCGGATGTGGTTGTCGGAGAGGTTTGACGAGACAGGTGGTAGGGTTGATTAAGAGAGTGCGACGGGAGGTACAGGCACGCTGATAATGTTTCGACAGGAATGGATGGACAAGTCGCACTACCGAAAGGCGACTAGGATTTACCGAAAGAGTGGTTGGTTGGTATTAAGGCTGCGAGGAGAGCGTTTGTGTAATTTCAAAAAAAGAAGGACGGACGGTCAGAGTGGTTACAGCAGACGTGCAGAGGAAAGAGCCAAAGGACTGGGGCGGACGATGGGAGGTCTATATCCGCTCCCCAGGATCCCGCCGGCTTCCAGATCGTCCACATGGATTGAAATTGGACGCTCACAGATAACGTCCGGCCTGGACGGGGCGGCCCTACTTTCAGCGTAGCGCCAATGGATGGAGATGGCGGTGGGCTGCGTCGTTTGCGCCGCCCACTTTACCTCTTTCTCCAGGCATTCCATCCAGCCAACTGGCCGGTCGTTCTACTAAAATGACGTGGTGGCTGTCTGGGTTGTTCCGGTTGCACGACCCTCGCGACCTTGATTTTTCGTTTTTTCCCCTCCGTCGCAGGTAGAGAGAGAGGGCACAAGGGCAAGTCACTGACTGTGCAAGGAGCGAATCAAATGTAGGCTTGATCTAGTTTTATTGCGCCTCACGCCTTCTTTAGGGAGGAGGCAAACCCAAAGCTGCGCCATTATTGCTGCCATGCTCTCCTATTGCAGCCATCACGCGGGCGCTTACTCTCTTACGATCTGGCGGGCGTGGGCTCTGGCTGGTGTGTCGAGCCAAAAACAACAAATAAAAGGGGCGAGCGAACAGGTGGGCACACATGTTGTGGTAATAATATTGCGGCACGGATGCTGTTTAGTGGCGCTGTTGGTTGGCTGCTTGCTCATTTAACCTTGACTATACCCGCCCCGGTACCTGCCTTAGCGCCGCGGATTTTCGGGGCCGAGGCTAACGGCCATAACCTCTTGTTTGCTCTCTTTCTCCCTCTCTCTCCGCAGGGGCCAGGGGAGAGTCGAGTCGTGGGATGGAGGGGGAAATTAAACAATGGGAAAGAAGCGGATGCGCTGGCGGCGGGCGAAAAAAATTTGATTCTTTACTCCACCCTTTTTCTCTCACCGTAGGAGAATGCCATGGAATAGGAGTGGAAAGGAAGTGTCAGAACGTCTTCTCGCCAATCGCTTCATCGGCTACGAAAGAGAAAAAAAAAAGGGTACGGCATTCAACCTCAAGCTGAAGGTGCAAGGGTGTTGCAGCAAGCTTTTCTTTCTGAGACAAAATGACGACATGGAAGCGCGAGCGATCGAGCGTGCGAGAGTGATGAGCGACGCGACAACGGCTATGCACTCTATCGGTGCCCTGCGCAGTGTGGCAGGACAGCCAAAGGCACGCTCTTCCCATGTCGCCATCCCTATTCCCCGCCCCATCGCCCTTATCCTCCACACAAGCGCGATGGAATCCTCGTATCGCCCGTATAGAAAAGAAGATCATCGCCGGTCTGTTTTTCTTTCGACGGGAGCTGCTGCACATCAATCCGGGGTAAAACTTAATGCGACGATAATTGGGCGAGAGAGAAAGGAATGCGAGTGGGCGTTGGCGTGCACACAACCAAAGGGTTGCTTGGGCCGGGTACGTCCGTCGCCCGCCACCAGGGGCTTTTTTCCCCCCTGGGTGCGGGCCGTTGACGCAGGGCAAAATCGATGCCGCTTGAAGCTAACAGCGAGGCAAAAACACAGCTGCAACCCACGTCGTGCGCTCGTTCGCTCGATCTTTCAGAGATGGGAAGTGTTTCGAGACGTCAGACGTCATTTTTTGTGCTCCCACATGAGGCACGACGTCGACAGGGCTACGCATAGGCAACGCCAGCATCGCACCACGACAGAAAAAAGAAAAGTCTGGATCGCTGTAGCTGCGGCGCAAATCGGTCATGCGACACGAAGTCGCCACGACACGATACGCCGGAGAAAGGGGAACTAAAAACGCATGCGCCCCTCAAAGATAAGACGTCCAGGCGCAGACGAGAATCGCCACACAACGATTGCCACGACTTCAAGGGACGCACGCGCTCTTCGGCACGTCTAGACTTTGATGCTTGACATTATCTCTGAAAAGGAGCTGCATGATAGCAGATCCGGGTCGGTGCATTTTAAAGGGGGCGTGCGCTATAGTGCGTTTCGTCTCTAACCCGATACTTAGCATGAAGGAACGCTATATAGCAAAGACAAGCGTAAAAGGCAGCATGACCGGAGAACAGGAAAAAGATCGACGGAGGCGCACCATTGCTAGTACCTATGCCTTTTCTCTTTCTTCGTGGAAGACCGTGCAGGACTTGGTGCATATCTTCATGCTCAGCTGAAGCCGAGCCTCGCTTTCGACGCCATCGCTTGGAGCCAAGTGCCTGGCCCATGTCGGCTGATGGGTAGCCTCATTGTTCATTCGCACGGAGCAACCGCTGGCTGGTATCGTGAAGTAGCTCACCGGGAGGCGCGCCGTAGACGTGTTGGCTTTTCAGTTACCAGGTGACCAAATGCTCAAACAACAGCTTCTGGTCAAGGACCGTAAGTCATGGATGTAACGTACCCCGCCGCAGGCAGGCATGCGCAGCGTGAAACGAAACGGTCGCACAACAGGTGGCGCGACCTTGTTTTGTTCACCACGGCAAGAAAAGCAAGGGAAACTGTTTTCGTAGCACCAGTTTGAGATTTGGTTTTGGATTGAGACTAGCCAAAAGCACCGCAAAAAGGCGACAATGGATATCATCGCAAGTAGTAGAAATTATACATGAAAAGCCTAATAAAGGCGGTGTTTAAAAAATGTTTTCGTGACACTGTTCTTCCCCTTCCATTCGAGTCCAGATAGAGTTAGTTCGGCGTGTCCGTCGTGAAGTGTTGCATCATTAAAATCAGAAGAGAGAAACGGCCATTCGCCATGGAAATGCTTGAAATGCTCCTGTCCCACATGGGTTTGCACTCTTTAGTTGAGGAAGACCATGGCGGCGACGGCGCCGAGGAGGAGGGCCATGGGGCTGGCCATGTTGGCGGCGCCCGAGGTGGGGGCGGTGGCGGTGGAGCTGCCGAAGACGGAGCTGTCGGTGGAGCTGGCGTGGCCAGTGGACGAGGCAGAGGTGCGCAGGGTCATGCTGCTGTTGGAGCCAGGGGTAACGATGGGGAGGCTGCTGGTGATGGTGGCGTTGGAGGCGGTCAGGGAAGCCAGAGTCGAGTTGGCGGCCGAGATCACGGAGGAGAGGGAAGAAACAGCCGAGGAGAGCGAGGCGCTGGAAGTGATGGTGGAGCTGGCGGAAACGCTGGCAACGTTGACGGAAGCGCTGGAGCTGGAGCTGGAGCTGGACGACGAAGTGGCAGCAGCGCCGCCGGTGAGCGGGAAAGGACCATAGTAGTTGGACTTCTGGCCGGTCTGGGTGATCTCGATGGCGTAGTCGTCGCCAGAGACGAGGCTCTTGTCAACGCTCCACTGGTAGGAGCCGGTGGTCAAGCCGGCTTGAAGTGGGTTAGAATGGTTGTCAGGTTTGGGGGATCCGAGAGGAAGCACTTACAGCTCAGGACATTGACGACCTTCAAGTCGGTGGAGGCACCCTTGCGGAGGGTGAGGGTGACGGGGGCACTATCGGTAGCAAGGTACTCGATGGTGTAGGTCTCGCCAGCGGTGACGGAGGTCGGGGCCTTGGTGATGCCGAGGGTGAGCTGAGCGACGACGGTCGAGGCGAGGGCAACAGTGCCGACGATAGCCTTGAAGAAGTGCATTTTGGACTGGATGGAGTGGTTGGAGAAGAAGGTCGAGTTGTTGTAGTATTGGGATTGAGTGCGAAAGAGTGGGCACTTGGTCAAAGAGTGAAGTGAGTAGGTGTATTTACTCAGTGTTGTTGATGCCGGAGGAAAGAACGAGGGCGGTGCAGAAGAAATCGAAGGCGACAACGGTGGTAAAAGAATGGATTGTGGAATGAGCATGACCGTGCGAAGCAGCCAACAGGATGCAAGAAGATGGACTGTGATCCAGATGCAGCTCCCACCCACGGCGCTAGCAGGGATCTGCAAGTATCGGAATAAGGTTGCATTTAGCCTCTCGCGGGGAAAAAGGGGCGGATCCTTCCACTTCCATGCATCTTCATCATGCGCTGCGCCTCTGTACCTCCCATCCAACATCCATCTCGCTACTTATCGCTCAGCCGCAGTGACGACCGCGGCCACTGTTTGAGGGTGTCGCACGCAGGACGTTGACAGAAACAGTCTCCAACCGTTATGGTGGCGTCGTCGATGGCCAGCGGTTGGGTGAGATGCAATTTCCGGGTGAGCGCCTGTGGATTCGCGCACACGCTGTCAGGATTACCAGCCCTGACGCCTTCTCGTGTTTGTTGGTCGACGAGTCGCCATCCTGCGGGGATGGCGGCGCTGTGCCTTGGCCGAAAGGAAAACAAGAGGTTCAACGTCCACTTTGCGCTCCCGGAGCGTTGCGCTCGGGCGTCAAGGCGGACCTTTCTTCACACCAAGCAACATGACCTAAAAGCCGGCGGTGAGGCCGGCATTAATGCCGTGACTCTCTCTTCTCATGCCACTGCCAGTCGGTTGTTCCCCGGTCAGGTGTGCAGAGCATGTGGAGATTGCTTCGATAGTCTTCCGCTTGGCCCGCCTGTTCCTTGCAGCCCACCAATCCAGAACGGAATCACCCAGGAACCGAGAGATCATCTGCCCCAATCTCCGCCACCAGACCTCACTCCCCTCGCTACACATGAAAGAAATAAAACGCTCTTCTAGCCTTATAGCCCGCGATAAGACTAGCCCACAAAAGGCGAACAATAAACACAACCTTACTAGTCTAGGTACGCCCTCGGCACCTCTTTCTTTCCTTTTTTCCACCCTCCTTCTCCTTCTTCCTTACATTTGTGCCTCATTTACACATATCTCTACTCGCCCATTGCCTTCCTGACCTACGCCCACCCGAGGCCGATGCCGGTGCGTTGACGCGAGCATTGCAGCCGAATAAACCCGAAGATCGCGGTCATGAAACAACGGGTCCTGAGCCGTAAAATCATAATGTGATAGGTCAGAACAGCGTCGTGGCTCAGGAAAAGTATTCGGCTTCAATACCCTAGATTCCACGCGCTTACATACCTGGCCCCCTCCAATTCAGAGAGACTACGACTCTTTAACACCGTTGTGCTCTCACTCCACCTTCTCGTTCTTCATTCTTCAGAGTACCGACGAATCATCCGTCTTGCTGCTGCCTTTGACGTTTTTGAGACAGACAGATACTATGCTAGTACCTCTGACAAGAAGCGTCTTGGAGGTCGCCTTCGATCGAGCCCACCTATTGGACCTTCTTGGATTTGCGGGCCCAGTAGCGGAACCATTCGACGCGGCCAACTCGTAAAAATCCTATACTGAAGTCTGCTTCACCAGTGCGGCATCGGCGTTGTCAGTGCCGCGGTCGTCCCGTTGGACAAATTGCCAGGCAGAGTGTCGCCGGTGACGGGGTGTACTGGACGATCTGTTGGAAGCCTTCTGTTCCCGGTGGGATTCTCGGGGCCAAACCCGGCCAGATTTTCTTTAAAGGGGGTGCATGGGGTCGACAGCCTGTCTGCTGACAGTCTGCAGTCTCAGAATGATTGCTAACTGTTTGTTGGGCATGGTTGACTTGCTGTTTGGTAGAGTGAACTTACAGTGTTGCGGTTTGGTCAGGCTTCAGACTGCACAGGTTATACGGTGAAAACGGCAGGCTCGACGAAAACCACACATCCCAGGCACGGTCGGATGTGGAAACAAAACGTGGTCCTTGGAATTCCGACTGAATTGACAACGGCGATGACGAATATTATTGCAGCCTGTGGATCTCCGAAAAACCAACTTGATGCTCATGCGAAGAGCGCTGGTTAATATCGAGCAAGAGTAAGGCAAGGAATCCTCATGCAGCCTCGTTGCGGCAAGAAACGTTGTTTGCAGGCCATTATAAGAGGAAGCATTGGCAGTCGTACCTATGTTAGTGCGACTTGAAGGGCCTAGAGCCGGCAGTAGAGAAGTGATAGCTACTGTACACCGGATGACACCTTTTCCTCTTCTTTGCCGGAGTCTCCACGCTTTGGACACGAATATCTCACTTACGTCACATTGACAGTGGAGTGCTCACTCCTGAGCTAGAACAGTCGTCGGGAAGCGACGAAAATGTCCAATCCAGAACTCTTTCTGAGCTCTTACGATTGATGCCGCTGTCAGGCTGAAAAGTTTACTCGGAGGCTCACACCGAGCTACAGGTGTGTCTTCATAGCAACCCTTGATAATCTTGTCGAGAGCATGCTGTCTTCATGCGAAGGGATCGCTCTGCAGTATTTTCTTAAGCCTGGGCTGAACACCTCAACAGCCTGGCCGTTCCGCGCTCATGCTTTATAAGACTGTGGACCGGATTGGTCTTGCCCGTTGCCGTACGGAACGCTAACGCCCGGCCGGATCCTACCGCTCGATTGACAGCTACGCCACTGCCGTCATTTCTGCCATGATGAGGAACGCCGCGTCTCACCGTCCCGGTAGACGATACTTTTCAGTGTCCACACCGTGTTGGAAAGCTCCGGTCGGGTGGCGATGAATGCAACGACGAAGAGTGCGAGGCTTGTAGCAAACCAGTTGGTCAGTGATGGACTGTGAGATTGGGGGCATGGCAATGGAACAGAAAGAAAAGCGAGAGGGTTGAGCATGAAATGGTGACAAAAAATAAGGAGGAATGAACTATCAAGAGCCCCAGGAATGCAGAAGTCAGCGTTTAGGCCGACAGGACTAGCAAACGGTGGCGTGAAAGATTTCTCAGGTATAGCCAAGCCACGCAGGCAATGACGATAGCTAAAGCAGGCGGAGCAACAGTACGGCGCAGCTATAAGTCGACAGCCAGCTCGACGGACCAATGGTAAGGAAGGCATTTCGAGATGAAACGGGCGTGTGCCCGTGCGGCTTAACGGTGCACTTCAGCCCTGGCGACGCGTGTCGTCGGCAGATCTGAGCGTCACTTCAAGCTTACGACGACCCTACCGGAGCTCGGAGGTTTTGCCCCTCTAGAGGCCCAAAGCTGCGACTTTGTACCAGGCGTACGTATGCTAGGGGTCACTGTGCCGGCTAGCGGCACCCATAGGGCACCTTTTGGCACTCATGGCCCCTATGCAGTCCTACAAGGCGGTATAGCCTCGACTGGCAGACCAATGGCACTACGCGTCTTTGTGATGGGTCATGGTATGCATGTAGTTGAAGTATAAAGCGATGATGATCCCACCCGAGTCGTGAAGCAAAAACAAACAAAACATTGATTCACTTCTGTCTCTCGTTCAACATGAAGTTCAGCACCCTTGCCACGCTCTTCAGCGCCACCGCTCTCGTCGCCGCCCACCCCGAGAAGCACACCAAGGATGCGGCAGCTCAGATGACGCACGAGCTGGTCGCCCGCGGCTCCAACAAGTGCGCCGCCCAGATCGAGAAGCGCAAGGCGGCCGTCATGGAGAAACGCTCCCGCAGCCTGTACGAGCGTCAGGTGCGCGATGGCCGCATCAAGGAGAAGCGCGATGTGTCCGAGACCGAGAAGCGGTCCATCTACCCGACCATCCAGAACGACACCTGCGTCCTGGCGTAAGTCCTCGCACCCACCACCACCACCGCACACCACTAACGGCGCCTCCATCTAGACCGGATGACATCTGGGGACCTTACGGTGTCGATGCCGAGATCCTGCGCCACGACTTGCGTGAGGAGCAGGGCGGCCTCGACTTCTACCTCGACATCGGCGTCATCGACGTCGAGACGTGCGAGCCGCTCCCCAACGCCGCCGTCACCATCTGGAACTGCAACGCCACGGGCTCCTACTCGTCGTACACGGGCATCGACCCGCAGACGGCCGAGCTCTACGACGACTGGTCCAAGCGCACCGACGGCACCACCGACGACGAGACGTTCCTGCGCGGCATCCAGAAGAGCGACGCCGAGGGCATGCTCGAGTTCCTGACCAAGTTCCCGGGCTACTACGTGACGCGCACCACGCACATCCACCTGACGGTGCAGGCCGACGTCAAGAACGGCACGGGCTACAACGCATCCTCGGTCCAGCACGTCGGCCAGGTCTTCTTCGACGAGGACCTGCTCGCCAAGGTCTACGCCCTCGAGCCCTACAGCGCCCACCTCGCCACCCTCAACCGCACCACCAACGCCGAGGACTCGGTCTTGGCCGTCGCCGGCGACGGCGGCTACGACCCTGTCATCAGCGTCGAGTACCTCGGCGACGACATCAGCGACGGCCTCGTCGGCTACATCACCGTCGGCATCAACTCCACCGCCGCCGCCATTGACACCACCGGCATGGATGTCAACCCCCAGGGCTTCCTGCCCACCGTCTCCGTTGCCGACGCCGTCAGGGCTGCTGCCACCTCTGTCGACGCCGCTGCCGGCTACACCAAGGTTTAAACATCTGTTGATATTTCCGAAAAACACACCTGTAGATATTTATTTGAAGGACATTTGTAGATAAGCATGGGTTGGGGTGGAAAAGGGCGTTATGTACTGTTTACACGGGGTGACGATATCATGGACATCGAGGCCTGTTGAGTCCCAAGTCTTTTACCGCTTTATACCTCAAGAGATAATCGATTAGATTTGACTCACCTCCTCCATCCACAACTTTCACTCCACTAACGTACCACGCAAGTTGCTGACGAAATGGTAAGGATGACTAATTTTTCCAACCAAACTTGACGTGCAGATTAAGCAAACCACCCGTATAGGGACTCGAAGCATCTATCCGAATAGAAGTCTGATGGCCACTTCAAACTTCCCATAGACGAAATGCAGGAGCCAAGAGGAGAGAATACACTGCGAAGGAGCCAGATGCGGCAAGGGCATTCAGTCCCGAATCCACAGCCTACCCTAACACCACCACAAGCTCAAAGCATACACACTCACTCACTCCTCCCCCTCCCCCTCCAACCCCAACATCCCCACCGTCACCTCCCACAACCTCGCCGCCCCCTCCCCATCCCCCACCCACTCGGCATACCCCGGCCCCGCCATGCCCGTCCCCTCATCCCACGGCCCCGCCACCCCACAGTCCTCCAAATACAGCCCCCCCTTGCCCTCCAACTCCCTCGCCACCACCGCCCACACCGTCGTCGCCGCCCCCTGCTCCGCACTCTTCCACGTCTTCGCCAGCCCGGGAATCGTCGCCCACTGCTCCTGCTCCTCGGCCGACACGTGCGCCTGCAACCCCGTCGCAATGCTGCCCGGGTGCAAGCTCAGCGCGTGCAAACCGCGGGCCGTGCCGCCGTAGCGGCGCTCGATCTCGGCGGCGGCCACGATGAGGGCGGTTTTGCTCTGGCCGTAGGCGATCCAGGGGTCGTAAGTGGCGCCCGGGGCGGCGAAGTTGGGGTCGTCGAGGCGGAGGGGGGAGAGGCGGTGGGCGCTGGAGGAGACGAAGACGAGGCGGGAGGGGGCCGAGGCGAGGAGGGCGGGCTTGAGCAGCCAGAAGAGGAGGAAGTGGGCGAGGTAGTTGACGCCGAGTTGGGTCTCGAAGCCGTCGGGGGTGAGGGTGCGGGTGGGGGTGGCCATGACGCCGGCGTTGGGGATGAGGATGTCGAGCTTGTTGGGGGAGAGGGCGAGGAAGCGGGCGGCGCAGGCGCGGACGCTGGCGAGGGAGGTGAGGTCGAGGGGGAGGAGGTGGAGGCGTGGGGAGGAGAGGAGGGAGGGGCCCAGCGCGGCGCGGGCTTTTGGGAGGGAGCGCGCTGTGGCGTAGATGGTGGCGCCGGTGGTGGAGAGGGCGCGCACGGTTTCGATGCCGATGCCTGAGGAGCAGCCGGTGATGAGGATGACTTTGTCTTGCAGCGCGTCGCGGAGGTTTTCGTCTTTTATGATTTGGAGGGCCGTGGGGCGGGCGTCACCGGGGCCGTTTGGGTTTGCGTGGGCGGCGGCGTATTTAGAAGTCATGGTGGAGGTATATGGGTTGGTGAGGACTGGAGAGAGGTGTTTGAGGAGAGGATGAAGTTGATTGATGGATTGAATATTGCCCTCGGGGCTCTTGCATTCTTATAGCAGTTTGAGGGAGCAATCTGGTTACCGAGCCAAGATTGTTAGAGGGATGAAGCTGAGCAGATGCGGGTGCACTGACCATCGGGTTGCCTATTCGGGTAAGCGATGCTAGCGAGCGGGCGGGCGAGCGCCCGCTCAGGTCCACACTTTCATCAACTCCTTCATCATCATCATCATCATCATCATCACCAGCCATGCCGCCCATCCGGATGCGCGATATACCGGATGGCTCGGAGCTGGCCTCGCAAGCCTGCTCGGCGTGTCGAAGGCAGAGGCGCAAGTGCACCAAAGAGATGCCTGCATGTCTGCTCTGCCGGAGGCTCGGAAAAGCCTGCGAATATTCGGACAAGCTGCCTACTCGCTCCGACCAGGATGAGGTTGCCTTTCTTCGTAGCCAGGTTGCCGCTCTCGAGGACCAACTTGCCAAAGCCGAAGTCAATCACGCACAACCAGACAGCTTCGCACCAAATCCTTTCCCAGTTGCCTTCTTCCTGGACTCTGACATGTTCCGACACAGCAACCAAGCAGTAGTTACCCCAGCCATTGATTTACCTGCTCACCTTATCGAAGTTCTCGACATTGAATCTAGGGCACCAGAGATTGCGGCGACATATTTCAGCGGATTCCACACTTGTTTCCCCATCAGTATGTTGAACGACGACTGATACAGCCGAGCGGTGCCCGACTGACTGCTTCGCAGTCTCGAAGAGAAGGATGCTCCAGCGGCTGGCAGATCCATTTGAACAATTCCCGACAGACCTGAAGCTGCTGATAGCCTGTATGCAACTGTTGGATCAAGGCGATTTGCGGCTGTACAAATGTTGCAAGGCGCTCTACGCCCATGTCGAAACACAAAACCTTTTCACCATGCATTCATTCCAATCCTCTCTTCTGCTTGCTATATACGAAGTTGGCCATGCCATGTACCCTCAAGCATACCTTTCGGTGGGCAATTGCGCTCGACTCGGAATCGCCATGGGGCTGCATGGCGACAAGGCCTGCTTGCAGATGCTACGCCGTTCAGTGGCTTCCACCGAGTTTGAAGAAAGGCGTCGGGCGTGGTGGGCCGTCATCATACTCGAGATGTACGTCAATCTTGGGAGCAGACATCACCCGTTAGCATGTCCAGCTCCTCAAGCCGACGACATGCTGCCTCAAGATGACGTCCAATGGGATAATGGCGTATGGCATTCCACATTCGCTATCCGGTTGATGATTAACCAGGCTTCAGGAAATGGGGCTCAGCCAGCCGCTGGCCCTCTCGACCATGCCCACCATCCACGCTTCTCCTTTCGCCAGGCTTTGCCAGGTGTCCCACATCCTCTCCCGTGTCATTCGACATGTGGACGACAAGAGCATTGACCTGCGTTTTAGATACGAAGAAGCTGTCCAGCTTCGCAAGACGGCCGAGTCCCTTTCTGAAGCCATTGCAAACGAACTTGGCATCCCTGCTGGCAATGAATCCGTGCTTTACATCCAACCTTCGCTTCTCGCGGCATTGTCTATGGCCTACAGCACACAGCTGACACTTCATGAGAGATACGCTTGCTCTGGGTTTGAAGGAACGGTGAATGAAGGACTCGGCAGCCCGGAACTGCTTGAGCTGCAGACCATGGCCGTTAGCGGTATCAAACAAGTTTCAGAAGCCACGCTCCAACTTGCCAACTACATTCGAAATGCTGCAGACATGTACGGCACATGTATAGTCAGCCCTTTCCTGGATGCTCTGTACCAGGCCGGAGTAAACTTTGCATGGATGGCTGCCGAGGCCGGAGGAGGGAAACACTCGGAGAAGCTTACAGCCATGATGGACACTTTGCAACTCCTCGGCAAGACATGGCACTCGGCAAGTAAGTCTTCTAGTGGTGGCCAATCCATTCAAAACACCTACTTACATGATCAACCCAGACGAGTATTTGGAAATGATTAAAGCCAGCCCCACTCAGCATTGACCGGGTATCGAGGTCCAAATAGCCAATCACCCAATGATCCCGCGGTGGAGACCTACTTACCCAACCATCATCACCCTGCGCACAACAACAACATCTAAAGATGCCCACTCTCAAAGTCCCCGGCGCAATCCTCGACTACGCCACCACCGACCACCGGCACCGGCCCGCCCATGATCCTCATCCCCGGCGCCCCCGGCAACTCCACCGTCTACCGCCTCCTCATCCCCCCCCTCTCGCGCCACTTCACCGTAACCACCTACTCGCGCCGGGTGGTGGTGGTGCCGGGGGGGGGGGGGGGGGGGGGGGGGGGTTTGGTGGGGGGGGGGGGGGGGGGGGGGGGGGGGGGGGGGGGGGGGGGGGGGGGGGGGGCATTTGGGGTATATGAGTGAGGCGTTGGCGTTTGCGGAGGCGTTGGCGAAGATTTGAAAAAGAAAAAAAAATTATCCTTTCTGAGTGGGAGAATTTCATGTGAGGTTGCTGGGGTTTGTTTCATGCTGGGCTTTTTTTTCTTCCTGGTCCGGATGGCTGCTTCGACTCCCTACCAAGAAAAACATACAATATTGCATAGAGAAGAACAATTTCAATTCATCGTGGAAGTCGTTGCAAATATCTCCAATGGTATGCCCCCCCCAATACTGTTTGCACGCAGCCACCACAAGCCTGACCAGGCCACGAAGCTCAAATTACTCCCGATTCCGAGTGGTTCCCCGACCTTGCAGGATCCCCATCGTGCGCCAGCCGGGCCCGTGACCACCAACCCTCGCAGTACCATCCCGTCTAGTAAAGAGCACGCAACCGTCCAGCAGTAGCCCCCCAATCCCCCTCCCCTCCCCTTACAACCCCCCCACCGCCTTCTTGCCCCCCTTCTTCTTGCCCCCCGCCATCTTCTTGCTGACAACCATGACGCGCTTCAGCTCGCCCGCCTCCTCGTCGCGGCCAGCCTGCCACTTGTACCTGGTGGCCTCGGGACGCAGCTGCTGCTGCTGCGGCGCCTTGTTCTTGACCACGCCCGTCGGCTTGGCCAGGAACCACCACGAGGCGGCGGCGCCCTTCTTGGGACGGACGTAGTGGTTGGTGACCTTCTTGTTGTCGATGATCTTGACCGTCTGTTTGTGTGGAGTGTGTTAGTGGGAGGTTGGTTGGCTGGTAGGGAAGAAGGGCTTACGGTGTGGGTCACTTCCCAGTTGGGAGGGCACATGTTTGTTGATAGAGGATTGAGTGAGGATGGGGTGAGGGTAGTTGGTTGGATGGTTGGGTGGTTGACTGGTTGGCGGTTTGTTGTGGGTTGTAAGCGTCTTTGCCCTTTGGCTTAGGGTTGCGGTGATGGAGGAAGAAGTAATGGTTTGGACCTGAACTGAAGTTTTGTAGTGCCCGGTGCGTGTCACGCTTTCGTCTACACAATAGGAACAATAGAAGCAATGGAAGAGTGTGGAACAGTTGCGGTGGCTAGGAGTGAACGTGAGAGATCTTGGTGTTGAGGTGAAGTCAAGCACAACCACCATCCGCATCTATCTCCCTACAGCCACCCTATCAAAACGGAAGTTTCTCGCCCACCTTCCTCAGAATAGCCCACTGCTCCTCAATCCGCGGTTTCATCCCCGCCAGCACCGAATCATCCCCCCTGGTCATATCCACCCTTATCTGCTCAAACTTCTCCGCCACCATATTTGCAAACCCACTCTCTCTTCCATGGCTCGCCGTCACGTTCGCCACCGTCTCCACCAACACTCCAAACAGCACCACGCCCAAATTCAGCTTCGCAAACTCCGTCCCCAGCGCCTTTGCCAGCGCCGTGTGGTGGTCCTGCGCCACCACCAGCGTCAGCATCGCCAGGCTCCACTTGTGCACGACGCGCAGCGGGTGGTGCGGCTGCGGGTAGAGCTGCGGGTCCACGTCGAAGTAGCGGCGCACGGCGTGCAGCCAGGCGTCGACGAAGCGCGATGCGTACAGGCAGCCAACGATGTACTCGTCGCGCATCGTCGCGTACGGCTGGCGGGCTGCCGGGTAAACGGCCGTCTCGGCGCAGAAGCGCAGACCCTCTTCGATGGGCGCGAGGTCCTGCACGTACTGCGAGCCGCCGCGGGCTTGCTCGAGCTTGGCGAAGGCCGTGGCTTCGATGCTGCCGGGCTTGACGATTTGGAGGTCCGAGGTGCTGGGCAGCCAGCTGTCTTCGATGAGAGTGGGGCCATGGGCGCATTTGCTGCAGGCGCAGGCGAAGTGGTAGCGCTGGCGGAGCTCGGTTTGGCGGCGTTCGAAGGGGTTGGTGGCGTCGATGTACGAGATGGTGATTTCTTCGTCCTTGCGGATGGGCTTCAGGGTGCGGTAGGAGAGCTTGGCACCGTCCATGATGACGAAGGCATTGGCGTCGCAGGAGTGGTTTGCAGCGCAGGCGAGAGGGTCGAAGACGATTCCCAACGGCTCGAGGGCGCTGCCGATGAGGGTGAGGCTGTTTGTTAGGACCTGGGTGAGGTTAGATGATTGTTCGGTGGATGATGAATCTTCTTACCCTTGCGTATATGCCGGTGGCAATGTTCGCATTGAACTTGTCTTCGGCCCTGGAGTACTTGAGGGCTCCCATGGCCAGCACTGCATGCCTCTCCCACTCGGGCTCTACTCGCAGCTCGTCGAGATGGGAAGGGAGCTCCTGTAGTGCTTCCCAATCCTCGTCCGAGATGGAACCATTCTTCCTCATGGTTAGAGTCTGGGTGACGGCCCGCACAGCGTTGGGTAGCTGGCGTTCAGGACCAAGAGTCTTGAGGACCGGACATTCAAACTTGTGGTGGCGCTTCCATGATTGTGCCTGGCATGGCTGTCGCACGTGTTAGCAGAGTTTTGCAGGCAGCTTCAAAGGGTACTACTCACTCTGGCGCAATACTTGACCGTGTGGCAGCCGGTGCATGCCTTCAGGTCCAGCTGGCTGTTGGTAGCGCCGAAGCCGGTCGAGGCAAAGCAATTGGCGCAGCAGCTGTCGATGCTGACATTGTCCAGCACCGTAACCAGCGGTCGCTTCAGGGAGAAGACGACGTCTCCGGCGGCAATGTCCTCGGTGGCGAAGAGACCGTTGCCAGCGATGGGCGACTTTTTCTTGTGTGCCCTGTTCTGAGCCATTTTGGATGACCCCTGGTGTCGGGAGTTGCTGATGGAGGGGTGTTGTCTGACGTAGGCGGGGGACGCGCGCGTCGTTTCCTCCTCGCTTCTCGTCAACGCGTGGTCAGGCGGAAAGAAGGAAGAACGATCCTCTCTTCTTCCCAACCCGCTGAACAGAGATTGAGCCATCCCTTCGACTCAAGCCCGCCGCTTGCGACCCCGACCTTCATCGTCCCGCTGATGCTACTACGAGGGCAACAATTGGAAAAAGACTCGCTGGGTACCGGTGCTGGAAGGAATGGCAAGGATGATACCATTGAACAGAACGGGTTTCGGGCAACACATACTGTGTATGCACTCGCCCATTGGACAGAACGGGTTTCGGGCAACACATACTGCGTATGCACTCGCTTGATGTAGGCGGGCGAGGATACGTCGCCTTTTGCATCGAGAAGCCGCCGGTCTGCAAGTGTGAGCATCTAGGATGCATCGGCTTTCCAGTTTCGTTGGCAATTCCCAATGTCCTGTCGGTTGCTTTGCCGACATGCTCCCTCCATCTACATGTTGCAATACTCTATGGACCGACGGCATACCGCACATTTGCATTTAAAGGCTGAGGTTGTGCACGGTAGTTTTTATAGCTGGCACTTGCAATGAATTTCCCATTCCCACAGCACCCTTGTTTCCCGGTGCCGCTTTCCAAATTATTAAAAGGTACGGTATTCGAGATCTCCAGCAAAAAGTACAAACAGCCGTGCTCTTCACGCAAAATAATCCTTGGTAGCTGCAGCAACAGCCATCTCCCTACCGCCTCCATGACCAGCAACAACAGCACGTTCCGCATAATTCAACAACAGCCCCGTCTAACACGAATCAACATTTCGGCCGACCTTCGGTTTTTTCGACTGCATCAAATCATTCCCCAAATCATGCGTCAATACGGAAGTTACATCAAGCGACCCCCGGTTAGACGAATGGCTCGATCTTGAGGTGCGTGACTGCGTGCCGTTCCCCAACGTCAATGGGCTAAGACTTGACCCGAGAGCGCTGTCTCGTGATTCACTATCCAAGACGACGTCCGTTGAAATCTCCTCGCGTTCTTCAGGAGCTCCGTGATCTTTCCACCGCAGGGGAAATGTATAGCTGTGTCCGAAAATCACAGCGCCCCTGCTCTCCAACGGACCAGGGTTCTTGATACGCCTGAACTTGGATGCCGACGGAAGCAGAACTTGGACACGGTCGCAGACGTTGTTGAGCGCGGAAAACTTCCTTTTCAACGACTTGGTTTTGCACTTGCAAGGCTCAAAGATCTTGTCTGGCTTGTGCCAGTAGATCTCATCCACCAGGCGGATTGGCCGTGCCTCCGCATCCCCTCTCATCTCGATCAACTCCGTGAGGTCTTGGGTTGAGACGGCCAGGTAGTCTTTCTTCTTTGGCATCTCGATCCACGATTGACACAGGTCCGCTTCGGCCGTTGGCTTGATGAGCTCGCCAAATCCCCGACCAAACAACGTGACTGCTGAAATCGCTCTCGCGAAGTCTACCCAGCCTTTCCCTGATGGTTGAAGCTTTTCCATGCGTGGGAGTATGGGATCACGGCCCGTCGCTATATCCATGAAGTCGAAGCCCTCGAGATTCTCCCGGGGGTTGAAGTCCAGTCGCAATCCACTTGCTGCCTTGGCTTGGTACTCCAGAATCTGCTCCAAGATATGGTATTTCTGCTCCACCCTGTCCTGGAAAAGGACGTGGGTGATCTTTTTCTTGGACACTTTCTGTATTTCTCCCTTCTCGTTGAGTGCTTCTTCAATCCAGAGCTCGTCTTTGTCGTGGTACAATTCCAAAACCATGTTGTGGCGATCGATGAGAACGTCGATGGAAGAATCTGGTTGATGCGTGGTGATTGACTCTCGCGACTCGTCGAACTGGAACAGAAATGCGGATTTGAACTTGTCTTTGCTATCGTGTACCAGCGAGGCCCTGACAAGGTGGAGCAATGCGCTTGCCCCGTTGACAAGCCAGGCTCTCTTGTCATCGACGTCGTACAGCACAACGGAATTGTTGTACGCATACTTGATTTGCTCCACGTATGATCCTTCTCGTTTCAAATGGACAGGGACGTCCTTGAGGCCCACGCCAAAAGTAGCACCTGCAGTGATGATTTTGCCACCTGAAATGGATACTTTCTCGAGTGCGCAGCCAGAATGAGGTCTTCTGAGGCCAGACCAGCGTATGGAGTAGTTTGCGCCCAAGGAACCTGGGAGCTTTGTTAATGTTTAATCTTGTATAATTAAGCAGCCTGTTATATTTACCCGCATGGTTGCTTGCTACTGATGCCCATCCGAGAATGTTGCGGCAGCGTTCAAGGTCGTTTACCGTGGCGCTTTCGTCATAGAGTTCCTGTGTACTTGACACACGGTGGTCTCCATAAGATATGTGACGTTGGTCATTGTTGAATAACAAATGCCAGATCAACATGTCTTCAGTGCGTTTCGTTGGAACCAGCATTGTCGAGAATCCTTTGATGACCATTTTGCCGTCAAACATGGTAGCTCTGTGTGCTTGTGCTAGTCGTGCAAGGATGTTCAGTGGGATATCAAGCCCGGTATTGTATTCCGACCTCCTTGGAATGGGGTACCCCCTTGCCACGACCGGGTTCCTGAAAAGTCCATGCCAGCATTGGCCATTGAGCGAGTCACTAATGACATCTGTCTGGTCCAATACGAAACGAATCTCGAACCAAGCTTCAGAACCATCGCTCCATGGCTCCCCAACAAATAACGGGATTGGTCTTCGTATCTCATTGACGACTGGAGAGCAATAAGATATGGCGTTTGTCGATGGTGAGACATGGAGGGCCGATCCGAGCCATCCGAGCTGCTGTCCCACTTCAGCAGCATAATCCGAGGGGCCTTGCGCCTTCACCGCAAGCATGTTGCCACTTTTCTGAACTTCTACCATTGAACCATCTGGTAGTTTGCCTAATGATTACCGGGCAGATTGTCAATAAAATTTCATCGTTTGCCAAATTTGCCGCATATACTTACATTTGTGCCCAATCTCCGTATCAACTGCCTTCTTCAGCGCACTGAGAAGACATTTTCCGGTCAAAGGCCATGTCTGCTTCATGTACTCTTCGCAAGTCAAAGCCTGGGCATCCAAGGAACATCCCGTAAGTGTGATAGCCGCTCTTAGGAAGGAGCCAGCTCGATCGGAGTACCCTTGTTGCGTGACAAACTCGACGGGATCCCAAAAGACGTGATAAATAGCCGTACACGTTTGGGTTTGAGTATTTGCACCAGACACACGACTCCTTTGAAAGGCAGAATTGACAGTGCCGTCTATCGTAGCCATACAATCCGCATTTAAGGTGATCAAGTATATGTCCCTGTTCATTCGAGCGATAAGCCATTTGAATGCCCTTGTTTCAACCAAGAAGTGGCGATAGAATGAAACATCGGGCAATTGGTGGTCTTCAGTTTCACTGTACTGTTCATCCTGGATTTCGTCCAGGTCCGGTCCTCCGGGGTACGCTTCGGTCCCTGGGTGTTCGGGTTGTTCGTCCAGATCCCATGAGCCAACTTTTTCCTGAAAGCTCATACCATCATTACGGTTAGGCGATGGCGAAGCACTAGGGCTTCGTCCATTCCACTGCCTCTTGAATGCTCCGGTAATGAGTCTGCTAAAACTTTAGATCAAATATCGAGCTTGGAAGAAAAGTCCAGAGATGCTGGGAAAAGAGAGATGTGACATACTGCCGATATTGCCTTATGAATTTCATCGACTGTTGATGAGTGTTTGACGATGCTTCGTGTCCCAATTTGGCGGCAAAGGTTGTCAAAATTGTAGGGAGAACAGAACAAATCTTGTCAAACCCTGAAGAGTCTGCAGTTGGATGGGGACAGCTGGATAGCATGCTGTCTACTAGTTCGCTGGCGTATGAGTCTCTTGTGAAAACTGATACGTCTGATTTTGTATATATTGTACTGCCATCGTCTACGTCCGTCTCTGTGCCATGAAACCCAAGCTTTCGGTTTACAGCTGAGGAATATCCTGAATCTGTGGCCGGTCCGAGTCCGATGGCAAGCTCCAGTCCTTTGTTGTTGGAATTGAATTGAGAATTAGGAAGATTCTTCCAAGGATCCCAAGTGGGTGTGGATCTTTGCCTGTACTGGGTGGCGGAGGGGCCGGTGTAGCCGCCGAGAAAGGATGGTGGTATTGGCGGGGCTGTCGAGAGTTGTTGTGGGATACCGCTGCCACCTGATGTGAGGTAGTGTTGGGCTTGCGGTTTAGCGTCAGATGATGATCGTCGTTGCGGCTGCTGAGGCTGCAGTTGTAGCGTCTGGGTTCGGTCGGCGAAGCGGCGAGTGGCGCTCTCATTTGCCTCGGGGAGCTGCTTCATCAACACGTCGACATTGGGCATGCTGTTCACCTGCGTTCCCGCGGAAGGGGCACTCAGGTCGCCTTGTTTGTTGCTGAATTCAGGGTCGTTGCTAGCGATGTCCAGAGGATTTTGGTTCCAGTCTACATTTTCGTTGAACGATTCGTTCCAGCCCAAAGGTAAGAGCGAGCTGTCCAAGAACTGTGATGGGATCGATGGCGGTAATGGTGGTGGAGTTGATTTGATTTTGATAGGTTTAAGACCTGGACTCATCGAATAGGCGTCGTCAGAGCTGTAGGTTGACATTTTGTCTATTTCTTTCCACGTCGCATAAGGCAAAGGGTGCGAAGAGGCGATGATCTCTTGTCGATACTATTAGTAGGGTCTGACTACCAGATCTCAGTGAGAATCTGTCCGAAGTGCTAATACTTGTACTTCGGTGCTAGTTGGGATAGAAAATGGTGTGGTCGATATGGATTTGCTGCTCAAGTGTACGAAGATGGAGATTCATCATAAAGCAGGCGGGGCTGGCTATAAATGCAATGCAACAAGGCAATCTCACCACTCTACACGTTCTCGTCTTGTTGCAGCTACGCGGAATCTCAATCCCTGCGGAACTTCATGATTGGCCGTCAGCTCTCGCAGCCTACCAAGTCAGCCTGCCAAATCAGCCTTGCAGTTTTTTATGAGGCTATGCTGCATGCTCGATCTACGTACATGCAAGCGACTGATCGAGACGAGCTGCGCCCTATAGTAGGCCATAGTGGCTTACTTCGAGTCTGCCTGGTGTAGCTTGGCTTAGACCCGTCATCAGCCAGCGACTCTGCTTACACTATGATAGCTCTTACCAGATTCTCTTCGGCGATCTCCCAGACGATGTTCTGGACCACCTCTGGGAAGGCAACACCCAGATATTATTGGTCAGTTTCGTCTATAGTGTGCGGCTTTCTTAGCCAATAAAACAGAGTAGAGTATGGTCTTAGAAGTGGCCTGGGAGGTGGCCTGGGAAGTTCGGGGGAGTTCGCCAAGGAGGAGAACCGAGTAAGAGATAAAACACCTCAGTCAGCCATGGTATCAAGCTTGAAGCGGAGAATATAGTTGCTACGTATGCAGGATATACATCAGCAACGAACAGTACAAATACACGAAGACCGTAGGGCATCGAATCAGTAATTTACACGACTGGGAAAAGTGCACAGCCTCACCACAACATCATCACATCATTACTTTTAAGAAGAATGACCCAGCCCTCTCTTGCCAGCAAGGAATACTAGCCACCAACCCGAAACTCTTCAATCAAACAAGGACGCACCACGAGAGATCTTCGAGCGGGGACGAAGTGGCCGTCTAAGCCTTCTGCTTCTCCGGCGGCGGAGCCCCACCCGTAGTCGGAAGACCCATGAAGATCTTGAAGTAATCTGTCGGAAAAAAAGTCAGCATCATCGTCGTACCAACAACAATCTCCCCTTTTTCCTCGCTGATTGCCACGTACCGTAAGTCATCCACTGCAGCCCGGTCAGGGTGCCAATCATGACGATCCTCACGGGCAGCCCGTTCCAGAGCCCGCCGAAGCCGACCTTGGCGTAGATGCGCTTCACGGCGGCGCCAAACCCCTCGCCCGCCTCGCGCTCGGCGTTGAGCTTCGACACCATGACGTCGGCCGGGTGGGAGACGATGGCGCACAGGATGCCGGCGAGGTAGCCGCCCGTGAACGAGACGGCCGTCTGCGCGCCCTTGCCGTAGTCGGCCTTCGTGCCGGGCAGGTAGTTGTAGATGGCCTCGACGATGGTCTCGAACGAGGCGAACTTCATCATCGTGTAGGGGATCTGGCGGCCCCAAAGCGGGTAGAGACCCTTGTAGAGACTGCGGAAGGCGTCAAACGTCAATATGTAGTCGAGTTTTCCCGGCAGACACTCAGGAATTTCTTACCCTGCGGCGCCCTCCTTGGCAGTCACCTTGGAGATTCCATCAAACGTGCCCTTGGCGAAGGGCGGAATGGTCGTCTGGATGCGGACCTTGACGGCCTCGAACGGGCAGAGGGCGACGTCGGCGATGAGCTCAGCCGAGGCGCTGGCGGTGAGGTAGAGCAGCGTCTTGTACCGGTGGGCGTTCTCCGGGCCCGCCAGGTCCGAGTAGAACTTCTTGAAGAACTCGTAGCCGCCGTACTTGAAGGCGCCCTGGGCCGAGTAGCCGAAGAAGGTGGGACTCCAGCCCGTGAAGATGCCGCGGAAGCCCTCGGCGCGGCCTATCTTGCCCCAGGCCTCGAAGTTGCCCTTGTACAGGTTGGCATCGACTTGGCGGCGGCACTTGACCAGGTCAAGCGGCGTCACGGCCGTGTGTGTGAGGCCCTACTCTCATTTCATCAGTGTTCCGGATAATAAAACCAAAAGAGATGACGACTGACGCAGGCCAAGAGCCCACCGAAAGTGCAGGCGGCGTAGAACTTGGGGCTGTAGAGCTCGATCTTGCCGGCCTTCTCCTGGGCCTTGCCGCTGGCTTTCTCAAACTCCTTGACGGCGGCGTCGCTCAGCTGGTTTGCCTTGTCTTTGGCATCATCGACGGCGCTCCAGGTGCCATACAGCTCCTGGCGGGCCTGGCCTTTGGTTCTCGGCGGCTCGACCGCTCCGCCAAATGCGGTCGCGGAGGGGAAGGCGGTGCAGAGGGCGGCTGGGGAGGGAAAGGGAAGAGGCATGGCGGATGATTGATTGAATAAAACACAGCTGTGTTGGGTTTCAATTAGCTTGGAATGACGTCGCTGGCGATACAGGAGCTTGCGGCGAGGGTAGGTGGACACCAGAGAGAATAAGACTCACGCTTGCAGAGCTAGACCCGACTGCGAAGCTTCAGTTCGGACCAGAATCGACCAATGGTGCCAGCAGAGGTGACAGGCGCAACGGGGAGTTTGGTGTTGGCGATGCGGAGGTGGGGTTCCCGCGTCAGTCTCAGTCATACCTTAAGTACCTTGGTACCGCGTAGCTGCAAGGATCAGGATCCCTACCCGATACCAAGCTATCGGACTTTGCCTTATCGCCGTAGGATCGCGGCGCGCTTTAACATGGGATCGAAGCAGGAACAGTCGCGCTGAGGGTCGCAGAGAGGTCTATGCAGAGCAATGCGAGACCGACGGCGGCATTTGTTTGTGTGCGGCTGCAGCGGCAGAAGTCGAGTGGAGCTTCGTAGAGGAATGACTGGTCGACGACTGTAACAAAGTGCAGGATTTCAGGTATCCACTTCGAATCCTAAGTACATACTACCGCCGTTACATAACCTCGTCGACGAATGACACATGTCCAGTCAGCAAGCAGTCGTCTGAAATTTGGGCGAGCGTGAGCTAACTGCATCATAACCAGTAGAGAAGCAGAGATCAAACCTCCATTAATCATGCATACCATATACCAAAAGAAAAAAACCCTTAACGAGTTTCCCGAAATACTTTTTGCAAATTGGAAATGATCCCGCTTCCTTTTCTCTTCAACAGAACGCCAGGCATCTTGTCGTTGACCGCTATCACCATAGCCAACAATTCCCAGACATTCCACTACTTGCTTTCGCTCTCGACTTCAGATTCCTCCTCGAGCGGTTCGTCGATGACAGCAGCATCGCTTGCGTCTGTAGGTGGGAATGTCACACTCTTCTTGACTCCCTCCCATGTGCTGTCAGTATCCTTCCCGTCTGCAGGTTTCTGGTGGATGCTGCTCTTCCGGCGTCTGCTCACAACACCAGGGAAGATCCTCGGCTCGTGCGGATCAAGGTGCGAAGCCGGTGCCGATGAGACCGACTGCTGAGGGGAAAGAGGCGGTCCGAGGTGAGGAGGTGGTCCGAGGTGAGGTTGCGGCATCGGAATGACCGAAGGCGTCGTTGCCACCATCGAAGATGACCGGTTCGATTTGCGCGCAGTCGCAAGGGGATTGCCCGGGATGGACGCGTCATTTTTGCCTGTGATATCGCTGTGAGAAGCTGATAGATGACGGTGAGTATTCTTCGTACCCGCTTGAAACTCTTGCGGTGCTGATGTTGGCGGAAGTTGAATAAAGGGCTTTGCGCCATCGGCGTTGATGCCCGACTTGGTGGTCCACATAGACGCCGACGCTGCAGGCGACGATGTGTTCAGCAGTTCGCCGTTTTCCGTTTTCTCTGGCGGCGGCGTCTTTGCTGACACGTTGTACACGGACAGCGGCTCAGTGTTTGCGCTGTTGGTGTACCGGGAGATCCTTTACGTCATATTAGCAGCTGTCCCAACGTCCATCATCACCCAACTTACATTGCAAGTTCAGCTTGCAAAGTCTCGTGGCGGAACGCCTCTCTGATGTTCGGCACGTTGACCTTGCTCATGTCGTTTCCGGCGACACCAGGCAAATGGTAGTTTGTACCCAACCATCTCTGCTTGACAGCGTGCTCGAAACCGCTCTGCTCGACCGAGTGCTTCGCCAGTTCACACATATCTACGGCGCTGAGCTTGTAGATCTGAGCTGCTACAGAGTACTCTTCAATCAGGGGCTCTTTGGTAAAGGCAAATTGGAGAGGGTCATCCGTGGAGAGGGACACGTTGAGCCCGCGCTTGAAGTACGAAAGGAAGGGGTTCCGCTCATAAGCTAGGAACAGCGCGTTGTTGCTCAGGGGAGACATGGCAATGCCAATCTGATCAAGGTAGAAGACGTATTGCAGCAGAGGAACCTTTCTAAGCATGAGACCGTGACTGATGCTGTGACAGCACAACACAGATGCTGCCAGATGGTCGGTATCGCCAGCCTCACCGCAGTGAGGTCTAAGCAAGAATGTATTGAAACCTCGCTGCTTTCTCCAGACATTGAGAGAAGCGATATTGGCAAACAGGTAGTAGATCCAGTAGCTGTAGGGAGGGTTCTGTTTGGTGTCCCACAACTTCGGCTTGGGGAACTTCCTGTAAAGTCGGCGCTCAGGCTTGCTCTCATCATCGACACTGTCAAAACCAATGACCCTCTGCAGGAAGACATGGAGCTTGGGATGACTGCTGGGGTCTTTGGTGACCTCGAACAAAGGCTGGAATATGTTGCGGACAATTTCTTCAAAGTTGTCCATCAACTTCGTGCTCTTATAGACATCGTAGAGACGGGGGACTTGAACGAGCCACCGGACATTCGGAGAGAAAAGCTTGTTGTCGACGACCCATGCAGCAAGCTTATCCCACTCCTCAAGATCTCGGCCGTAGATGGAAATACGCCACTCCACCATCTGATACTTGCTGGACTCCAGATCCGACATCACCTCCTTCGTGATTTCCGCGAGATAACGTCCATGAATGTAGTTGTCAGTCTTCAAGAAAATTGTACGCAGCCTGGACTCTCCGACAGGGTTGTACTTCAAGTTGAATTTGTCGAAGCGGTGGAAACTATCGGTGTGGGCCTGTAAATGTCAGCTTGGGGGAAGACGGATGGTGAGCTATGAAACTCACGTGCATATCAAGAGTATCAATACTGAGATCGTACGCAGTCAGGTTGATACTCTCGAAGACTTCTCTCAAAGTCAAGTGCTTGTCGTCCCTGTACAAAACAACTTCGTCGGGCGACTTCTTCATCTTGCTCTTGATAAAGCGGAGCAAGTGCTTCTGGTTCATACAGGCAGAGTGGTGAACGTGGGTGTCGACCTTACGGACGTTGTAGAAGTCTCTGTGGGGCACTTTCTTGCTGTCCGCGATTTCCTGGTACTCGTTCAGAAGGTAATACAGATTGAACTTTCCCTCCAGATACTGCAAACGCCTGAAGGCAAAGCTCTTGATGGGTCCATCGGTCGAAACGTTGATGATCTCGTCCAGGTCCATGTAGAATTCTCTGATGTCAGGAATGTTCACCATAGGCTTGTTGAACTCTGCTGAAGCCTCGGTCTCGTAGACTTGGTAGATGCTGTTCTCATCAAGCCCGAAAGTCATTTCCGAGGCTTCGGGCAGAGGCAGCAAATCGTTCAGGTCGAAGTCTTCGCCAATGTCATGACCCGGCTTCCTGGGCGGCTTCGGGTGCGCCTTTGGCTTGCTGTCTGCGTCGAGCACCTGGCTATTGCTCATGCTGTTCAAACCATTTGTAGCGCCTGCGTAGCGGCCATGATCCCACGCGGGATCCGGAAGCGAAGGGTAGATGCCCCAGCTCGGATCGTCCTTGGGATTGTCGAAGTCGCCTTGGAGAGACAAACGCATATACTTATGGCGGATATCAAGGACCTTCTGGATTTCCGTGTAGATGTTTCTCAGCTCCTCGGTGACGCTGGCATCAGTGGCAGCGAAGCCACCGTTCCCATACCCAACGCCAACTCCAGCACCGGCACCGTGTATACCATGCATTTCCAGCAACGGCTTGGGCTCATGTGGGAGGTGGGGATGGGCCGAGTGCGCGCGTGCCGTACGGTCCGCCTCGAGGAAGGGATCATCGGCCTTGGCTTGGATGTGGCCAGGGGCAAGGCCCAACCCTTGCGGCTTGGTCGGAGTGAGACCGGGTACTTTGTCGGTATCGACCTCGACAGGCAGGGTAGACCTGTAGCTGGTATGGCCCTGGGCGTGGATGGTGCTGCGCGGCGAGCGCTGGCTTGCAGCTCGACTGGCCATGTCGCCGTCAGCCAAGGTGGTCTTTGGCTGAAGGACGGGCGAGCCAGCGTCCTGCGACCAATTGCTGCCGACCTGGCTCTCGAACTGCTGGTGGCGCTGGAAGAACTGCTTGGCTTCAGAGTGGCTCATCTGCTTCTCCGAGGCGCGGTCGTAGAAGGCCGTCTTGCGCTGTTTATCGCGGAGCAGCAGACCGGCTTGTGCGTCGTCAGACGCACCAGTAGCAGCTGCATCCATGTCGCTACCCGCATCTCCCTCCCCCAAGCCCGTCACTTTTTGTGCTTCGTCGCTTGCGTTCTCGGGCGTGTCCCGCTCGAACTGGTCCTCATCGGACCAAACCTCAGCGGCGAGGTCTGGCGAGTCGTCGGGCGACAGCGCATGACCGGCTGCATGGGAGCACATGGCGGATTAGCCTCTGGCACTCAGTGGATTGGGGCATCTTCGTGGACAGCAGCGTACCGGTCGACATTTTTCTTGTTCAGGTGGGAGGCGGCTGGCTCCGATAGAGTTATCGCGCTGATCGCCCGTGCTTGGACCCTCGGCCGCGGCTTGGCGTGAGCGGGCGTGGAGCGTGGAGCGTGACGTGTATAGGTAAAGCTCGAGGCGTCGCACCACACGAATGTTGCACCATGGGCAGCGGCGGCTCATCGAAGTTATATGCTGGGGCTGTGGCTAGTGAAGCTGAGCCATGACTCGTGTGCGGCTGACATTTGCCAGTTCCTAACTCCTAACAGCCTCTCCCCCACAGAACAAAGTCTATTGTGATCAGGTGCCCTGAGCTGGCCGTCTATTGTGGGGGGCGTACCCACCTCCTGCGTGGGGAGACGTCAGGAGAAGCCACCTGTACCTCCTTTACGCTTCTGAACGCCCATGAAAATGTACACTTGCTGGGAAAAAACATCCTACACATCCGTTTCTTCGTCCTCAGGCCGCGCCTGGACAAGCCCGTGGTGCGCGCGGTTGATGTGCTCTGCCCACTCCTTGGAATCTTGGAATCGGTCTGAACAGCCTGTATGCGGGCACGAATACCCATTGTGCTGGTTGGAGTGCATCCGTAGTTCGAACTCATTGTGGAATTGCTGTGTGCTCGTCAGCAACCCGCCCCAAAAAGAAACAAAGAATAAAGAGTGACATACCTCGTGACAGCTAACGTAGGGGCAATGGAAAGTTGGCATCTCCCATTCGTTGTCTTCCTCAGGCTTTTGCTCCTGCTTCCTTTGCAAATGCCGTTCTTCATGCACTGGCCGTCGGTATAAAGGTTGCTGCACCCCATAGTTGTGTCCATTCATCCCGTTATATTGGTGCATCGGCTGGTGCAGCTGATGTAGATCCTGCATATCCGATTGCAAGGCTTGCTGTTGGACTGCAGACTGATCCTGGGCGACCGACGAGGCTGTGGTACTCGTTTGTGTAGTATCAACCACATGACCGAGGATCATCCTAAGTCTCGCCACAGCCTTGTTATCAAGTCGGTCCATCCCTGTCTTCACCTCTTGCAGTTGGCTCCTTGCCGCCTTGACCGCGGGCAGCATATCGCCCCAGACTTCATCCGTGTAGCTGTTCAGAACATCGTCCCATTCAGCGAACCAATGCTGCTGTTGCGCGTTGTTGAAGAAAACGTAGCTCTCCTCGCCGGATCCGAGTGTTCCCGATAGTTCCCTGATTTCTTCCTCGAGCTGCGGATTTGATGCGGACAAAGAGGCGAACTCGGGTCGAAGATTCAAAGGGTTGTCTGGTGTTACGCCGTTATGCTGTGGCGGTGGCGGAAGCGATGATTTAATTTTGTCAACGATCTCCTTCTCTTGTGGTGTATAATCTTGGCTGAAAAGGCCATTGACGCTTTCTGGAGTGGGATCTGCCATTTGTACGTCTGCCAATCCGTCCGTAGAAAACGTAGGATCAGAGAGAAGCAGCCGGACTTCGGCTCCATCATCATAGCTGGCGAGCCCGTTCATGCTGTCTTGCGCCGTGTCGATACCATTGTCTTGGAAATGGAAGCCGTTTGATTGCTCATGTAAACCTGAGAATCCATTCTGAGAGTTGGAAGGGAAAGCTGTGGCGTTTTGGAACTCCTGAGACCACTCTGTGTGCGCCGAGCCTGGATGCTCCAGGCCAGACTGTGAAGGCGCTCCGGCGCTGAGAAAAGCATCAAAGTCAAAATCCGGATCTTGTTCGGAAGTACTCGCGGGGTCTCTGAATCCTTCTTGAGACCTGAGGTTTTCACCGCTTCCAACGCTGGCACGTGAGGATGATCCATTCTGTCTGGACGGCAGCGCCTGCGACCAGGAAGAGGGACCGGCACCAGCTGCACCATTTGGAAGCTTCCTGGATAGGCCGGATCCTGAGGCAAAGGCACGTTGTGCCTCGTCCGCGCTGGTACTTCCGAGGATGTCTTTTGCGAGACCCGAAGCCGAGGCGGCGATTTTAGACGACATGGAAGGCTCTTTGCCGTTGCTACGAGGAGGCGCAGCGTCCTTCTTCTCTTCAGGCTCCCGCTGACGGTCCATACCGTACAATAAAATGGGAAAGTCGGTGTCCCTGCAGAAGTTCGATGAGCCGGAAGGACCAGAAGTTTTATGCGGGGAAGGACGGGGAAGACTGATTCGGCTGTGTCAGGCCGGCGAATAAGGGATCTGAGTCAAGTGGTAGACTCGTCATTGACATAACGATTATCTCAGGAGATCGAGGAGGCATACTTGAGCTATTACGAGCACCGCATGTTCGCAAAAAGTGAGGTTGAAGCGTGAAGAAAGGCTGCTGTCGGACTATTTTGCCGCTCGAGGGCCTTCGTCCCGTTCCGATGCAACCGAGCTCAAGACCTGGTTGATAAGATTAGATCCGTACGTGCGAGCCGGTGGCGTAATGCGCACGACCAATCGAAGGACCGTGATGGCAAAGGAGCGGTATACTGTCTGGGGAGTGACTCCAGGTCAAATGATGATGTTTCAATCAGCACCAAGAAACGTCGGAGAGTTGAGCGCGAACAGCCTAACGGCAGTCTTCGGGAAAGGGTCCGACGCCGGCTATCTAACCGAGTTTGGGTGCCGTATGTTGTCGTGAGCTAAAGAGCGGCATAGGAAAGCTATGACGAGATGAGAGGGTAGGCGTGCATGAGGCTTGGTGGCATAATTAGCACGCCACTCAGCAGATAACCAGTTCCGTCGTTTGAAGCTTTTATCATCGTATTTAGCTTCTCCTCGTCGACGTGTACTCTTCTAAAAGTATGTTATGCACATCAGTCACACATTCCATTTTGGACCAAGATAGGTACGCTTATTAGTGGTTGTGTGTGATGTTTGGTCTTCGTCTTCCCAGACTCCTCTAATACTATACATACACACATCATGCGATCGCCGTCCGTAGCCCGAGCCCACCATCCCTGAACGCGGAAGTCCAGTAGTGATATTCGTGACACACAGAGAAGTCGCAATGAGAAAGGAACCCGGAACCCCCAGCCTCCTTGTTTAGTTGTATTGCATGTAGGTGGCCGTAGAGTTGAACTTGAGGTTGCCCTTGATGACCTTGTCAACGGCGGCCAAAAAGTCCTTCTCAGTGGCAACCTTTCTCCTGGCGCGGATGGCAAACATGCCAGCCTCAGTGGCAACACTGCGGAGCTCAGCACCAGTCGAGTTGGGGCACAGACGCGAAATGAGCTCCCATCTGATGTCGCGCTCAACCGACATGCTCTTGGCGTGGATACGGAGAATGTTGGCGCGGCCCTCCATGTCGGGCAGCGAGAACTCGATCTTCCGGTCGATACGTCCAGGACGCATAAGGGCGGGGTCGAGCGTCGACGGCCTGTTGGTAGCAAACATGACCTTGATGTTACCACGCGAGTCGAAACCGTCGAGCTGTGTGATCAGCTCCAACATGGTACGCTGAACCTCATTGTCACCACCTGCTCCATCGTCGAAACGTGCACCTCCGATAGCATCGACTTCGTCAAAGAAGATGATGCAGGCCTTCTTAGTCCGCGCCATTTCGAACAGCTCGCGCACCATACGAGCACCCTCACCAACGTACTTCTGCACTAGCTCGGAGCCGATAACACGAATGAAAGTAGCGTCTGTTCTGTTGGCGACAGCACGGGCGCAGAGCGTCTTACCGGTACCAGGAGGTCCGTAGAGCAAGGCACCCTTGGGCGGGTCGATACCGAGATTGACGAAGCGTTCGGGCGATAGCAGCGGCATCTCGACAACTTCACGAAGCTTCTCAATCTGCTCCTTGCAGCCACCAACATCGCCGTACGTGACGTCGGGCTTGTCCTCCACTGTCATCATGGTGACGGATGGGTCGATCTTGGGAGGTAGCGGGAGGAGAATCTGGTACTTGTTCCGGTCGACACTAAGACGTGATACTGCGTTAGATAATCACTGGGAGTCTCAAAAATGCATATGCAAGTGATGGACGTACCCGACACGCATGCCCTCCTCGATATCCGTAGGGCTGACGCGCTCGCCCAAGTTGACGACGAACTTGGCGATCTGCTTGACGTTGATGACATATTTGCTCTTTTCCGAATCCTTCTCGTCTTGTATGATCTTCGTACACCGTGCGACTTGCAGCGGCTGCTCCTCTTGCATGCGTTGTCTGTCGGCGGCGATATCCCAGAGATGCGGCGGCGCGAGACCCGTATCGGATTCCTGAGGACGATGTGAGATGACGAGCCACTGTAGATCGGCGATGGACAAGCTACCTTTACACCGATCTTCTCGTTCACGCTTTGCTGTTTATCCTTGATCTCCTTCTCGAGCTTCTTCAGCTCCGCGGCGTAGGGTGCAGCGCCGTACGTCTTGAGCACTTGGATGTCCCTGCGTCATAATCAGCGCCTGCGCAACGCGTGCAGAGCTGCA
The DNA here is from genome assembly GCA_023082095.1 of Dothiorella sarmentorum. Lineage (NCBI taxonomy): Eukaryota > Fungi > Ascomycota > Dothideomycetes > Botryosphaeriales > Botryosphaeriaceae > Dothiorella > Dothiorella sarmentorum. The sequence goes on from JAJMVL010000044.1 coordinate 104,330, forward strand.
AAGAGGGCCTTACTCATCAGAGAGCGGGGTGATCTTCTTCTCTTCTACCTCGTCATCGGCATAGCCCTTCTGGAACTTCTCCCAGTCTTGGCCGGTGGCACTGGGCATTGTGGATGCAGGGCGAGGTGTCGCGCGCCGGGCAGGGTATCAGCAAGGATGGGTCGGATGCGAGGCGGCTGCGGAAGCTGGGGTGGCAGCAAGACGGGTGTGGTTGTGGGCGAGGATGAAGGGCGGCGGGAGCAGTGGATGGGTGAGGTGTTGATGCTGCTGGAGCTCGCGGCCGCTGGAGGTCGGCCAGGTGTGTATGTAATCGCCGGGTAGGTGGCAGCGGGCGGCTTGTTCCGGCAGCTTTTGGATGCCTGAGGCAGCGTTCCGGCGGGCGCGATGAAATTCCACCGCGGGCATCGCGTCGCCGAAAACTGCGGGACCGTCACTGCTGCACCCCTCCGCGTTACTCCCTGCCAACACCTTCTACGACTCTCCCACCACGCGTCAAAATGTCTGGCACTGCGATTTCCAGCGGCGGCAGCACGAATGCTGCCTTCAAGGTGAGGAACCACCAACCAGGAGCTGTAGATGGCAGTTAACATGGCCCAGGACAAGGAGAAGCCCCAGGCGGTGCGCACGGCCAACATCGTTGCCGCAAGAGGTATGCAGCTCGAACATACGTACCGGGCATACATTTGCTAACGGAGATCAATAGCTGTTGCGGATGCTATCAGGACTGTAAGCTATAGGAGGTTCCAGGAGGAGCTGGACAGCAAGCTAATGGCGGAATCATAGTCGCTTGGTCCGAGGGGTATGGACAAGATGGTGAGCTCCAATCATCTCGAGAGTAATCTGCAGCTTCCTAACATTCTTGTAGATTCAAACCGGCAAAGGCGAGACCCTTATTGTAAGCTCCGCAACCCTTTACAACGAACCCAAAGCCCTGACCTGTTCCAGACGAACGACGGCAACACCATGCTTCGGGATATGAGTGTTCTTCATCCGGCAGCCAAGATGCTGGTCGACCTCGCGAACGCCCAGGATATTGAAGCTGGTGACGGAACGACGTCGGTAGTTGTAATTTGCGGCAGCTTGTTGGGAGCAGCTGAGCGGTTATTGGGGAAGGGTATGATTCTGAGACTACGATTTGAAGGTGGCATATACTGAAGAGTTTGTTTGCAGGCATCCACCCTACCATAATCTCGGAGTCCTTCCAGCGCGCTGCAGCCGCAGCAGTCCAGGTCCTCCACGACATGTCCATTCCCGTCGAGCTCACCGACCGCGCCGCGCTCCTCAAGGCTGCCTCCACCTCCCTTTCTTCCAAGATCGTTGCACAGGAGCCCAAGCTTCCCATCATGGCTGTTGACTCAGTCATGAAGATCATCGACGCTAAGACGGCGGATAACGTGGACTTGAAGAACATCAGAATCTTGAAGAAGCCGGGTGGAACCGTGGACGAGAGCGAGATGGTCGACGGCTTGGTGCTGCAACAGCAGGTTGTGAAGAGCGGCGGTGGCCCTGTGAGGATGGAAAAGGCCAGGATTGGTCTTATCCAATTCCAACTCAGCCCGCCGAAGCCTGATGTAAGAAGCGCCTTCTGCATCGTTACCGCACGTTACTAACTGTGGAACAGATGGAAAACCAGATTGTGGTCAATGACTACAGGCAGATGGACAAGATCCTCAAGGAGGAGAGGACCTACCTGCTGAACATGGTCAAGAAGATCAAGAAGGCCAAGTGCAACGTCCTCTTCATCCAGAAGTCCATTCTCAGGGACGCCGTCAACGACCTCAGCTTGCACTTCCTTGCCAAGCTCAACATTCTCTGCGTCAAGGATATCGAGCGTGAGGAGATCGAGTTTATCACCAAGAGCACCGGATGCAAGCCCATCGCCGACGTGGACTCCTTCACCGAGGATAAGCTTGGCTCTGCCGATTTGATCGAGGAGGTCCAGAGCTCTGGAGCACGGATAGTCAAGGTTACCGGTGTCAAGTCCGCAGGCCAGACCGTCTCCTTGGTGTGCAGAGGTGCCAACTCGCTCATCCTTGACGAGGTGGAGCGCAGTCTTCACGATGCGCAGTGTGTCATGAGGTGTCTCGTGAAGAAGAAGTATATCACTCTCTCTCCAGGCCCCTCCTCAATCATCAATCTGACTTTCCTCCAGGGCTCTTCTCGCCGGTGGTGGCGCACCGGAAATCGAAATCGCGCAAGCCCTCTCGGCGCAAGCCCGCTCCCTCACGGGTACCGAGGCCATCTGCTGGAAAGCCTTCGCCGACGCCATGGAGATCATCCCCGTCACCCTTGCCGAGAACGCCGGCCTCAACTCGATCAAGGTCGTCACCGAGCTGCGGCACCGTCACGCCCTGGGCGAGAAGCTGGCCGGCATCTCTATCAAGAGCGGCGGCGTCAAGAACAACATCTCCGAGGAGAACGTCCTGCAGCCCCTGCTCGTCTCCACCTCAGCCATAGAACTCGCTGCCGAGACCGTCAAGCTTATCCTAAGAATCGACGACATCGCTCTCAGCCGTTAAAACAGCAAGAGAAGAAGATGGCTCTCAAACGGAGGATATTTTTTTCCAATAACGGCCAAAGGAAATGGGAAGCAGCGATTTTGACATGAGAAAATGGGGAAGGGAACGAAAACCTGCTAGAGCACACTGTATAATCAAAAGGAAAGTTTGTTCTCTCCCGTTTTTGGATGAGACAAGAACGAAATGGTATGCTGTGGAGGGAACGGCTAGAATAATGATTCTTTGTTCCTGGATGTTGTTTTGAATGTGCTTCCTACTTTGACCGTACGCTTTTCTCAATTAGCAAAACCCGCAGATTCTTTTCCTGCCTACCAAGACCCATCCACACCTGCAACTTGGAAAAGCATCTAGGCCTAGGAAGCCTTGCCGAAGTTTCAAGTCATCATTCTTTCGCGTTATACCCAATGGCCCGATCGGCTGCTCACCCTCGCAGCAAGGGGAATATTGAGTGCTGTTAATAATGCTGACATTTTTGTCAACCTCACAGAATCTCTCAAGCAACATCACTAGGGAAAGGCGGGAGATCACAAAGTACATCAGGAAAAGCAGCGCGCTCAATTGTAACAATTGGGGAAAAATAAAATTTACATGACAGCACCCTGAATATGCAACTCAACCCGTAATCTTTTACCACTCCAACCCTCCACCACCGCGATTGTGCTCTCTAATATGTTCTCTTGAACGGCGGCACGGCCTTGCACTCGGCCTCATCGAGCGTGGTGCCGGTGACGGCGCGGTACTTGAGGTCCGTCTCGCCGTGCGGCTTCTTCTGCCAGGTGAGCGTGTGCTTCATCCAGTTCACGTCGTCACGGTCCGGGAAGTCCTCGCGGGCGTGTGCGCCGCGCGACTCCTTGCGGTTCGCCGCGGCCTCGGCCGTCTGCACGGCGCACGTGAGCAGGTTGCGCAACTCAAGCGTCTCGACCAGGTCCGAGTTCCAGATCATGCTGCGGTCCTTGGTGCCGACCTGCGAGAAGGACGCGTCGACGTCGTGGATCTTGGCCACGCCCTCGTCCAGCGACTCCTGCGTGCGGAAGACGGAGACGTCCGTCTGCATCGTCCTCTGCATGTTGTTGCGGATCTCGTTGGTCGACTTGGGGCCGTCAGCGGTGCGGACGTGGTCGACGATGGAGATGGAGTCGGCGCCGACATCCGCGGACATCGGCTCGTGCTTCTGGCCAGGAGTGAAGTTGTCGCGGATGGTGTGGGAGACGGCACGGCCGAAAACGATAAGATCCAGGAGAGAGTTGGCACCGAGACGGTTCGCACCGTGGACAGAGACACAGGCAGCCTCACCGCAGGCAAAGAGACCAGGGACGACCTTGTCCTTGCCCTGTTCGTCAATGGTAAGGACCTCACCGGTGTACTTGGTGGGAATACCACCCATGTTGTAGTGAACGGTGGGAAGGACAGGGATGGGCTGCTTGCGGACATCGACACCAGAGAAAATGGAGGCGGTCTCGGAGATACCAGGAAGACGCTCGTGAAGAATCTCCGGAGGCAAGTGGCTGAGCTGGAGGTAGATGTGGTCCTTATCAGGGCCGACACCACGTCCTTCGCGGATTTCCATGGTCATCGAACGGGAGACGACGTCGCGACTGGCCAGATCCTTGGCGGTAGGCGCGTATCTTTCCATGAAACGCTCACCCTCAGAGTTCAGCAGGTAACCACCCTCACCTCTCGAGCCCTCGGTGATCAAGCAACCAGCGCCGTAAATACCAGTAGGGTGGAACTGAACGAACTCAAGATCCTGGTTAGGGAGGCCAGCACGAGCGACCATGGCCATACCGTCACCGGTACAAGTGTGCGCCGACGTGCAGCTGAAGTAAGCACGACCGTAACCGCCCGTAGCGAGAACTGTGTTTTGTGCGCGGAATCTGTGAAGGGTACCGTCTTCCTGGTTGTACGCGATCACACCCTTGCACACGCCATCCTCCATGAGCAGGTCAATGGCGAAGAACTCAATGAAGTACTTGGTGTTGTGCCTCAGGGACTGGCCGTACAGAGTGTGGAGGAGAGCATGGCCGGTTCTGTCAGCAGCAGCGCAGCAACGGTATGCCTGGCCGCCCTTGCCGTACTTCTGGGACTGACCACCGAAAGCACGCTGGTAGCTGTGTGGCAATGTCAGCCAATGCCGGGATTTTCGTGGGCCACACATGCTTACATCTTGCCATCGTCGGTTCTGGAGAAGGGGCATCCGTAGTTCTCGAGCTCAATGACACTCTGCGGGGCCTCGCGGGTCATGTAGTGGATGGCGTCCTGATCACCCAGCCAGTCCGAACCCTTGACCGTGTCGTACATATGCCATCTCCAGTCATCCTCGTGCATGTTTCCGAGCGCGGCATTGATACCGCCTTGCGCAGCGACGGTGTGAGAACGCGTAGGGAACAGCTTGGAGATACAAGCAGTGTTGAAGCCGGCCTCGGCCAGACCGAAGGCGGCGCGGAGACCGGCGCCACCAGCGCCTACAACAAGAGCATCGTACTCATGGTCTATCACAGGGTACTTGTTGCTGAGGAAAGGTGATGCCTCCTTGGCGCGGAGCGGCTCGTTCGTGAAGATCTTGGAGACAGGCCTGGTGGACGAGAAGGCGCGGGCCTGCGGACGAAGGGCACGGGAGAACTGCAGGATAGCGTGTCAGTCACTGCGACGAAGAAATGGAAGAGCGACAAGGTATGGATTGAAGAGCCAGCAATTGAGGCAAGCCGCGGCATACAGCCAAGAGTACACACAGGGACCGCGGGAGATCGCGGGGCTGTTGTGTTGCTCATGGAGCTCGAGCACGCGACAAGGGAGAGCGCGGGGAAGGCATGGGCGTACCTGTGCCGAAGTGGCCAGCTGCCGCATCCTAAGGGCGGACATTTTGGGGATGCGGGAGGAGTGGAGTGGTGATGGTGTTGCAAGAACGAATGCGAGTGGCCGTGGTGCAGCAGATGCACTAACCATTCGATCCGCCTGTCTTCGCTCTCGTCAGGGAAAAAGGTAGCCCGCTCATTGGCCGTCGGCCTACCTCGGGATTACGGCCAGAGCCTCGAGCCTGCGATCCGCGTGCACAGTCGTGAAGGACCACCCGTCCCGACAAATCTTCGTGGCGACTCTCCTTGCAATTGCGGCTACTAACTCAGCCGCGGTATCTGACTGGCATCTCTATCTCGTGTTGTGCTCGAGCGACAACGCTGTGACACCGGCATATGAATGCCAAAACCTCTGGCTGAGGACCGCCAGATGACGGCCATGAATCAAGACGTCAACCACTTTGACACGGCCCATTGTTACAAATTAGCTCTTTACGTTACAGCAAACCCCCAACCCTGCTCCGAGAGTCTGTTTTGCCATTGGCGTTTGTTTACCGTGCCCGCTTCAGCGGATGAGGCCCGAACCTCGCGATGCTTAGCTCCGAAACTTCTCCCGAGATGCCCACACCCGCCCCCGCGTGTATGCATTTACCCCATACTCATTAACGTAGACTAGCAATTCTCAAGAGACACACATCATGATCATTGGCGGCGAAAGTCAGCTGGCATTCCATTGTATCCATGACCTTCTCATTGAGTATCTTTTTTAGTGTGCGTGCTTATTTTCAGCTACTTCACACCGGAAACGGGGGAACATGAAAACGCCAGAGCGACCGCCAGCCCTTCATGAATGAGATGCTAAACCAAACGAATAAGAGAAAATAGCCTAAGCAGCGACCTGAAGGTCCTTCTTGAGCGTGCCAAGGTATTGCCTCTTCTCCGCCGGAGTCTGGTAAGCACCGTGGCCGAACTTGGACGAAGTGTCGATCCACTTGAGCTCGACCTTCTCCAGAGACCTGCGGCTGGTGTGCACGAACATGCTCTTGCGCAGAGTCACGACCCGCTTCTTCACACCAGGCACGGAGCCCTTGACCAGAACGTAGTCGTTCTTAACCTCACCGTAGCGGACGAAGCCACCAAGACTGTTATAAAAAGTTAGCCACTTGTTCGGGCTACCATAGTTCACTCAACTTACGGAGTAATGGTCTTCTTGGAGACGTCGAACTCGGTGGAGGCGTTGCCAGCATCCTCGCCCTTGCCAATGCGGTAGATCTTGTGGTTGACAGAGGTACGGTGGTGGTAACCGTCCTGACCGGCACGGGCAACGGTCCACTGGACGTGGGACGGGTGCCAGGCACCGATACAGGCGACCTTCCTCAGACCCTTGTGCGTCTTGCGAGGAAGCTTCTTGGTGCCCCACCTGGAGGTGACACCGCTGAAACCGTGACCCTTGGTGACGGCGATGACATCGATCATCTCGTCCTGCTCGAAGATGGAGCCGACCTCGATGGGCTTCTCGAAGAGGCCCTGGGCGAAGTCGACCTTGTCAGCGACGTTGCCGCCGTTGACCTGGATCTCCATAAGGTGGGCCTTCTTCTGCTTAAGAGGGGTCTTGTGGGTCTGGGTGTGGGCGAGAACGCGGACGACGGTGCAGTACTTCTTGATGCGCTCGATCTCGCGGGTGATGGACTTGCCGCCGTTCTCGGAGTGCTGCTTGGCGTACTTGGTGAAAGCCTTCTTCTTGCTCTTGTACCAGTTCTTGTAGAACCTCCTCTTGATCTCATCGGACAAGTGCTCGGCCCAGACGGTGGTGAGGGAACGGAGACCACGGGGAGTCTCGATGTAGCCGACAACACCGATAGCGATCAACTAAAGTGATTGTGAGCAAAACAGTACCGGGCGCTGGTTCATTCGAGGTGTTGCACGTACCGGAGGGGTCTCGATGACAGTGGCGGCCTCAACGATCTCCTTCTTGTGGAGCTTGGCACCGGGACGGTCGAGGTCACGGACGATGGTGGTCATGCCAGCCTTGTAGCCCATGGTGGCAGTAAGGTGGACGGGCTTCTTGGGGTCATCCTTGGGGAAGCTGGAAGAATTCGCATGTTAGCTTTGAAGGGTCCTTGTGAAGTCGCCGCTGTGAAAAAGGCAGCGAAAAGACATTTCGAGGCGCAACCGGCGCGCAATTGCGTTCCTGGCTCGACGATGAAAAGGCACTTTCGCATTTTCATCGTCCCAGGAGCGCAGAGCTTCCTGCATCTCCACTCCCATGTTGCCGTGCCGGTTGTCCAAGTCGCTCAAAGTGCGCAAACGTACCTCTTGACCTTTCCCCTGTGGCGGGCAGCCCGCTTGCGGGGCAGGTATGCCAGCGAGCCGTGGCGAGGAGCCTCGTACTTACGGTGAGACATCTTGTCGAGAGGTTCCTGGGTCGGGTTGGTCGTCCTGTGTCGTCTCGACAGGCAGAAGAAGTGCTGCGGGCTTTTTCGAGATGGTGGGTTTGCCTTTAGCGAAACGGCCCGTGCACGCGCCAAGAACGGAGGGTCGGCGTCACAGGCTCCATCGCAGCCAGCACCTGCATCACCGCGCGACGGTCACCAAGTTGCGACACATTCTAATAATAGGGAGTTGAAAGTATTTGGCCGAGCCATCCGGATGGTTACTTCAACTGCCTACGCAAGTAGCTTATTAGATTTTATACTAGAGGCCATCCGGATGACTACTTCAACGCCCTACGTAAGTATTATACTATGGGTCAGAGTTAGGATCCATACAGATTACAGAACGACGGTGTCGCCATCCCGGCCAATTTTTCGGGGTACCGTTATGCTGCGCTAAGGCAACGAAGCATCTTACAATTGAGAGTCTGCGGGGCCCTTAGAGATAATCAATGCACATGAGGCCCGGCGATTCTCCCAAATCGATCTGCAAAGCTCAAACGCGACGTCTCTGGAACCGTGCTTTCTAGTGGACTCTCCCTCCTCGGTAGTGCCCTAACGCACCATAGCTTTCTCATCGCTAAATTAGGCACAGAAGAGACAAGTACCTCTGTATGAGATTCAAAGCTAGCTTAGACTAATATCACTGCCCTCCTTAGTTTCGGCGTTTTTGAGATTCCCTACGGCTCCAAACACTGGACCCTCTGGAAGAAGTGTTGTGCGGAAGTAAGCAATCCATGTACTTACGTGGTAAGCCTGTGATTGAGCCAAGCGGCAACGATTAATTCGACCGGCTATGCGCTGCGCTGACGGCCTCCAGGGTATGTACATACAAGGGTGTCTGCATCCGACCGCTAAGTAGGATAATCCATCTGGATCTTGGATGGCCTAAAAAACATCCGGATGAAGGCTTCAACTCCCTATAGCTCTTATTAGGTGGGGAGGTCAGAGCTGGTCTGACTCGTCCGGATCACCGCTTCAGTTCCCCATGTTGTAGAGTGAACAAATACGCGCTAGCGGGCGGACACAGAACCTCTCTGTAGCTCCACAAGGGCAGCTCGTGCATGACGTGACCCCGGAAACAGCCCAGGCACCGTGGCTTGTGTTTTGCAGCTTGCAGGCGGATCAGCCCGTCGAGGATGCGTTGGTCTCAGGGCGGCAACGGCAATCGTGGCTATCGCCGATTGTGCGCACTTCTTTGAGCATATTGCTGGGCAACGCTGCTTTCATACACAGCACCAGCGCACCGCCTTGATCTGCCAAGATGCTTCACGGCCACGGGCGCAGCAGACGGCTGGGCGATGGAGGATTTAAGGTACCAGGCGATGGCAGGAGTCATGCGGGCGACACCTACGTCACCGCAATGCAGCAGTGCAGAGGTCGCAGCGCTCGCAGCCCAGCGCATGATCGAGCGTGCGACCCAGCGGTCTGCGTCGCTCTGAGCTGTCCGAGTCAACCCAAGTCGAATAAGCGGCGGGCGCTGTAAGGATTCATGCGCTGGCAGGTTGCCCTGTGAGGCTTGGCGCCCGTCGGACTTTCCTAGGCTCCGGTACGTTCGCCGTCACCTCTGCCCGCGCTTGTCCAAACCTAAGTGCGGCAGAAGGACCAGAGCCCCCCCGCTAACAACACCAAACATCCACCACCCACCCCCGGACTATCTCCGTATGTAATTGTGTACTGCCCGCCGCCGCCACCTGCTCACCCTGCCGCAGCTGGAGCAACGACTCCACACCGGCCGCATCTCTTCGCCGCCCGCCCACTCTCCATTCAACGGTGACGCGCCCAGTCCTGGCCGGTTTCGTCAAGCCGTCTTCTGTTGTGACATCGTCTCAACGCCTGCAACACCACCGCTAATACCCTGCGAAGACGCTGCCGCTCACGCCCGCTCGCTCGGCCAACCTCCAAACACGCCATATCCGGCCCTGCTTTCGCTTGCTCTAGCTTGAGGCCCTGTTGGTGCAGCTGGAAAAGATGGTAGAAGCAGAGGGCAACCCCACCACTTGGAAGTTCACCCAGTAAGCGCCACCCCAGCCTCGATGCATTGCCGTTTTCCCGGCTACCTTTGTTCAACGTCTTGCGTGACGGCCTCATCTCGAGTCCGCCGCATGACGGCCCCCCAGCCTTGTGCACCCGCCGAACCCAAAAACGGCCTACGAACCGCAGTTAACTGAGACTCTTTCAGGTGCTTCGGTGACAAGGGAGACGTCGAGGATATCACGGAAGGTTCGTTCGGCTGTCCTGCGTCCAAGCGCCCCACCCCCGCGCCGCTCCATTGCGAGATGCGAGCCATGCAAGGAGTCACGCTAACCACAGTCCGAAAACAGCCGATATCATATCTACAGTCGAGTTTGATGAGACGGGTGATTACCTGGCAACTGGCGACAAGGGCGGCAGAGTCGTCTTGTTCGAGCGGAATAGGACAGTGCGTTTGCAGCTCCTGCCCCACATATACGATACATCTACTGACGAGTGCAGAAAAAAACTTGCGAGTACAAGTTCCACACCGAGTTCCAATCGCACGAGCCCGAGTTCGACTACCTCAAGTCCTTAGAGATCGAAGAGAAGATCAACAAGATCAAGTGGTGCAAGCGCCAGAACCCCTCCCACTACCTGCTTTCGACGAACGATAAGACGATAAAGCTATGGAAGGTCTTTGAGAAGTCCCTCAAGGTGGTGGCGGAGAACAATCTCTCTCAAGAGTTGACGCCGGCGGGCGTCCCCAGCGCTGGTGGCCCAGTCCAGCGCCCCGTCTTTCGCTCTGCTGGCGACCTCAAGCTGCCTCGCCTCACGCTCCACGACACCGTTGTCGCCGCCGTACCTCGCAAGACCTATGCCAACGCCCACGCATACCACATCAATAGCATATCCGTTAACAGCGATGGAGAGACGTTCATTAGCAGTGATGACCTGCGCATCAACCTATGGAATCTCAACATCCAGGACCAGAGCTTCAACATTGTCGACATCAAGCCCGCGAACATGGAGGAGCTTACGGAGGTCATCACGGCGGCGGAATTCCACCCAGAGTCATGTAACCTGTTCATGTACGCCAGCTCCAAGGGCACCATCAAGCTGGCGGACATGAGAGAGAGCGCACTGTGCGACCAGCACTCAAAGCGTAAGCCACTTCGAACAATAAAGGGAAGGTATGGATGCTGACGTCTTGCTTGCAGAGTTCGAGCAGGAGGAAGATCCTCAATCGCGATCCTTCTTTTCGGAGATCATCTCTTCCATCTCGGACGTGCGTTTCTCCCGGGACGGCCGCTACATCCTCTCTCGTGACTACCTCACTGTCAAGATTTGGGACGTGAAGATGGAGAACAAGCCCATCAAGACTATCCCGATCCATGAGCATCTCAGGCCGCGGTTATGCGATACTTACGAGAATGACAGCATCTTCGACAAGTTTGAGGTTGTCTTCTCGGGCGATGCAAAGAACGTTATGACGGGCAGTTACAACAACAACTTCATGATCTACCCCTCGGACCCCGACAAGGAGACCGAGGTCGTTCTGCAGGCGGACAAGTCAGCGTTCAAGGCGAAGAAGGTGGGCATTCCGACGCCGATGGGCGGCAATGCGGCTACAAGCCCAACGGGATCGGGCAAGAAGGGCAGCTCGAGGGCAGGAAGCCCTGCGGCTGGCGCGATCGGACCGGGCCAGCGGATGAGGAAGGAAACGGATGCGGACCAGATTGACTTCAACAAGAAGATCCTGCACATGAGCTGGCACCCGAACGAGGACAGCATTGCCATTGCGGCGACCAACAACGTAAGTATAAGCAAGGACACGCACAGGATAGCCGGAGCTAATTCTACTCGCAGCTTTTCGTCTTCTCGGCATTGTAAGAGGAGCACTGGGTTCATGAAGGATCATCTGGAAGGCGTTCATCAAGTCGCATTCTGCTCTTCCTCACTAATCCAGCGCTTAATTCCGTCGTACTCAATGATTCAGCTAGATAGCATTTTCATGATGTCGATGAGCCAAGACTGTAGAGCCGGAATGGTGGGCGCATCGACTTGGCCGTCAGAAATGAAACGTAAAAGGACTAGTTCCACGAGAAACCTGTGTACATTAGTGACTTGTAATTATGCTGCCTTATGTGCTTCCAGTGGTTTGAAAGACTAAGACCTACGCAAATTGCGGTCATTGGCGCATGCGATCGCCCAGTATTTAAGCTGCGGTGGCGATCGATCTTCAGCCCTACGGCCAGGCGAAAGCCAAGGAGCGCAGGGGCAACCCGTGAGTCGTCGACCAGTCCGTGACACGGTTGCCGGATCGTCCAGTCACAAACTTTCGCCGCCGCCAGGAGAGAGCCGACGCCAGTCGACGATGATACTGCACCCTAGAAGGAAAACAGCTGTTTCCCCGAAGTAATTGCGCACCGCACCATCATAAGTGTCTTCAACTTCTTGCCTTCGTCCACTCTGCTCCACAACTCCAGTCGCACCTCGGCGTCGATCCATCTCGCGGTGCCATCTCTTGCCGTAAGTATTCTTCGTGAGTCTTTACGGATGTATGCAACAACTCAATTCACGGCCTGATTACTCTTTTGGGTATTCGCCATCGATCCTACCTCATCTCAAGTCTTTACCCACTATGAATTGCTTCCGACCCTAACTCTCATCTCTCTGTTTCTTAGATCATTCTTTGATTCCAGACATCCTGTTTTGCTTCACAAACTGTCATCATGATTCCGCTTGCACCTGTGGGCATCTCAGCCCTTATTTTCGGCGGCTGTTGTTCAAATGTAAGTATCCAATCATCCCGCATACTGCACTCCTGCTGATTATCTTCAGGTATACGCTCTTGAGGCAATCGTAAAGTAAGCATGAATCTACCCACGGATCCTAGAGATGCTTACACCAAAAAGGCGAGAAGCAGACAGTGGTCTGCTCATTACGTTGGGGCAATTCGTTCTCGTCTGCCTTGCTGCTTTTCCATCGCAATTCGACCCCAGCCAGCCTTTTTTCCTCAAGAGGAGCCCGGTGCCGTTCCGAAAATGGGTCATGAGCGCGACCATGTTCTTTGCCGTTAACATGCTGAACAATTGGGCCTTTGCTTTCCGCATATCTGTCCCAGTGCACATTATTCTCCGCAGCTTTGGCAGCGTCACCACCATGGGTGCGGGTTGGCTTCGTGGCAAGCGCTATTCTACTTTACAAGTCTTCTCTGTAGCTCTGCTCACGGCGGGAGTGATCATCTCCGCATGGGCCGACGCTTCGAGCAAGGTAGGAAGCAGGTCATCGAAAACATTGGAAAATTTGGCTAACGGACCTTCCAGGGCAAATCCATGAGCACATCCGGGATTAACTTCACGGATGCGTCGTTTGAAGCAGGCCTGTTGATTCTCCTCGTCGCACAGCTGCTTTCCGCCTACATGGGAGTCTACGTGCAGGAAATCTACGAACAGCACGGAAAGCATTGGGACGAGAACCTTTTCTATTCACACCTCATTAGCATCCCAATGTTTCTTCCTCTTCAGGGTACTTTGATGTCGCAATACACGCGTCTCGCATCCTCGCCTCTCCTCCACCTCCCTCCGGCAGTCGCGTCTTCGCTTCCGATGGCAGCGCAAAAGCTTCTATCCGGCATCCCCGAATCCATCTTCATGCTGCTGGTGAACTCGACGACGCAGCTTCTGTGCATCACTGGCGTCAACCTTCTCAGCGCAAAGTCGTCGGCGGTCACGGTCACGATTGTGCTCAACATCCGCAAACTGGTCAGCTTTCTGATTAGCATCTGGCTGTTTGGCAACAAGATGGGTAACCAGATGATGTTCGGCGCCTTCATCGTGTTTGGAGCGGGCGGCTTGTATGGCTGGGAAACCACCGTTGGCATCAAAAGGAGGCAGGAGGCGCAGAGGCTGAAGGAGTTGAAGGGCAAATGAAGGAGCCGCATGTTGGGAGAAGCCACGTGGACCAGGGAGTTCGGGTGGCAAACGGGAAAAGTAGATGGCGGTCACAGGTAGAATAGATTAGACCAGCATACTTTGCTCTTCTTCGCTTGTTTCATTTTTATCCATAGAAACAGAAGCCTTGGAGAATTGACGACGTATTCGTGCGGGTTTTCACAAGATATGCGTGGGCATTGCTCCTCGGAAATCACCGTATTGCGTCTACTGTAAGCCCTGCTAAGCCCTTGGATCTTAGTGCCGACCATTGGCTGTGTAAGTGTGGCGCTGTGATTTCCTTTCCATGCCATCTGCCATTGTTGATGCGGGCACGGAAGGTGGGCATTCCCGGCTTAAAATAGCCAAACGCGTTTAAACAAAAGGCATTGGAGTGATTTGTCGAAGGCTGCAGTCAGATATGAATTGGCATGCATCGAGGGCAAAAAGTTTGAGTGTTTCAAACGCGCGAACGATGATATCAAAAATTGCAGACTTTGGATGATGACACGTTTTGAATACTCGAAAAGTTTACCGGGTGAGTCAATGGCAGAATTGAGCTTCAGCCACACGAGAGCAAAGCTGGAGAGGTACTACACATGCAGCGATGAGTGAGCAGACGCTGACGAGAGTGCATGGTCGGCGGTCGGAGATAAATCAGGAGAGAGGGGGAGACGACGCGTTGTACCCCCCTGCGTCCCATCAGCCGCGCAGGGCTCCACCGGCCTTCTGAACACCTAGCTGGAAGCTCCACGCTGTACCACCAGCATCCAAATTCTTTCTACACACCACACTCCTTTCGCCGCCAACTTAAGAATTGCCCCCGCCCTTTTTTATTGGTAAGTAGCTGCTCCACCTGCCTGCCATGTCGTCCGCATCCGGTGCTAACGTCCGCTTTGCGCAGCTGTCCTCTGCGGCTCGCAGCCTGTGGCCCACCATGAGTTCGCCGCCGCCCGCCACCGTGAAGTATCGCGGTCGCGAAAAGAAGCGCCCAACCACCCCGAACCCGGACAGCCCTGCTGAGAAGATCAATGAGGCCGTTTCGCACGCCCACTCCGAGGCCACTGCCAAAATTGGCCAGGAATGGGACTACAAGCTCGCCTTTGCGGTCATGACCATCCTGGCTTTCTGGACGCGCTTTTGGGGCATTACCCACCCAGACCAGGTCGTTTTCGATGAGGTCCATTTTGGCAAGGTGAGTGTTCCTTCCTTTTTATTTTTTTTTTTGGCAGCGCTAGGCAATTTACTGACGGAGAGCTCTACAGTTTGCTTCGTACTACCTCCAGCGCACCTACTTCTTCGACGTCCACCCTCCTTTCGGAAAGCTTCTCTTCGCGTTTGCCGGCTGGCTTGTCGGATACGATGGTGCCTTCCTCTTCGAAAACATTGGCGATTCATACATTGCGAACAAGGTTCCCTATGTGGCCTACAGGGCTCTGCCGGCTACCTTGGGTGCGCTCACGGTCCCCACCGTCTTCCTGATCATGTGGGAGTCCGGATATAGCCTTCCCGCCTGTATCACTGCCACCGCCCTGGTGCTCTTCGATAACGCCCATGTTGGCCAGACTAGGCTCATTCTCCTGGACGCTACCCTGATCTTTTTCATGGCCTTGAGCGTCCTCTGCTACATCAAGTTCTACAAGCTGCGCCACGCTTCCTTCACCCGCAAGTGGTGGAAGTGGCTCCTCCTCACGGGTGTCTGCCTGAGCTGTGTCATCTCCACCAAATACGTAGGCCTCTTCACTTTCTTTTCCATTGGAGTCCCGGTTGCTTTCGACCTCTGGGATCTGCTGGACGTTAAGCGGAGGCAAGGCTCTCTCTCACTCCCCGAATTTGGCAAGCACTTCGCTGCTCGCCTGACCGCTCTCATCATCATTCCTTTCTTTTTGTACCTCTTCTGGTTCCAGGTCCACTTCTCCATTCTTACCCGCTCGGGTCCCGGCGATGATTTTATGAGCCCCGATTTCCAGGAGACACTCAGCGACAACGTCATGACCATGAACTCTCTGAGCATCGACTACTTTGATGCTATTACTATGCGCCACAAGGAGACCAAGGTCTTCCTTCACAGTCACCTGGATAAGTACCCCCTCAGGTACGACGATGGCCGTATCTCCAGCCAGGGCCAGCAGGTTACCGGCTACCCGCACAACGACACCAACAACCAGTGGCAAATTCTCCCGGCTACTGCCCCCGTCGATCAGCCGCGCCGTGTCAAGAACGGAGATCTGGTCAGGTTCCGTCACTTGGTCACCGACACCGTGCTCCTAACGCATGACGTTGCCTCGCCTTACTACCCCACCAATCAGGAATTCACCGCTGTTGATATGGAGTCGGCCAATGGCGACCGCTTCAACGACACCATTTTCGAAATCAAGATTGAAAACGGCAAGCCTGGCCAAGACTTTAAGAGCATGGGCTCGCACTTCAAACTCGTCCACTGGCCGACCAAGGTGGCCATGTGGACTCACACCACGCCTCTTCCGGACTGGGCCTACAGGCAGGCTGAGATCAACGGCAACAAGAACATCCAACAGTCGAGCAATGTCTGGTATGTGGAGGAGATCGCGTCTCTCGATGCGGACAGCCCTCGTCGTGTCCAGGAGCCGCGCAAGGTGAAGACGTTGCCTTTCTTGCAGAAGTACTTTGAGCTGCAAAGGGCCATGTTCTTCCACAACAATGCTTTGACGAGCAGCCACCCTTACTCCAGCTTCCCAGTCTCCTGGCCGTTCTTGCTTCGCGGTGTCAGTTTCTGGACCGAGAACGACACAAGGCAGCAAATCTACTTCCTTGGTAACCCGATCGGCTGGTGGCTGGCCAGCAGCTTGCTCGCCGTTTTCGCGGGTATCATTGGAGCTGACCAGCTGGCCCTCCGCCGGGGTGTTGATGCTCTTGATCAGCGTACGTGCAGTGTTTTCTTTACGTGCTATTTGGGCGTTTGATGCTAACAGTAATTTGCAGGAACTCGCTCCCGCCTCTACAACTCCACCGGCTTCTTCTTCTTGACCTGGGCTGCTCATTTCATCCCCTTCTTCATCATGGGCCGCCAACTCTTCCTGCACCACTACCTGCCCGCCCATCTTGCTTCGGCACTCGTTACGGGAGCTCTTGTGGAGTTCATCTTCAACATTGAGCCCCCGACCGCGGAGGAGATGGAGCACAAGAAGAAGAAGGGCTCCGGTCGCAGCACTCGTCCCGTCAGGGAGAGACTGGGTGGTCAGAACATGCTGGCCTCTTGGGCGGCGACCGGTGTCATCGTCTCTGTTGTGGTGTGGAGCTTCTTCTTCTTTGCTCCGCTCACGTACGGCAAGCCTGGCCTCGACGTGGACCAGGTCCTGGCCAGGAAGTGGCTCAACTACGACCTGCACTTTGCCAAATAAACGCAATGAGTTCATATAGCCAAGAGCTATGAGGAGTTGGTGTCGTGCATAGGAGGAGATGGAAAGGTTTGCAGAGATGGGTTCCCTGTGGTCTCTTTGAAAGCGTCTTGCCGGTAGTGGCTGGGGTACTTTGGAAACTCTTCATTTGTTTGCAATGCGCTATCAATTCAAGATATTCGGGTTAAAACATTCGACGCGTGCGATGTCAGGTCTTGTCCGTCATATTCTGGTAGGAGAGTAGTAGGCGTATGTCCACAAATATAAATGAGGTACTAGTTGAGATGGATTCTAAACAATCGTATGACTAATGCATCAACCCACCTTTGTGCGAAATGCCCTTTTGTTGCGGTATCATCATGCAAACAGACAACCTTACAATGGTGTGTTGGCTTGGCACGGGTGGCTGGTGAACTGAGTGGCTGGAGCTTGGGCCTGCCCCGCCCATCAAGCTTCCAGCTCATCCTCAGTCACCGCTTTAAGTCCACCGTCCTCTGACTACCTAAAACAATCAAACTCCACGATCTCCGGCGACTATCTCGCAATAGCCCATGCAAACGGCATATATCACGAAACCTCGCGCCTCCCCGAACCCCACCACCCCGCAACCGCAAACGCCCCGACACCACCACCACCACCACCACCACCACCACCGCCACAAGCAGGCAACACCCTCAACCACCAACAGCAACATGTCCAGCCCCTACACCCGAGGACGCGGACGCGGACGAGGACGAGGCGGGAACAGCAGCTTCACGCCGTCCAAGCAGCGCGGCAAGTTCGAGGGCAAGGCGTGGTACTGCGACTGCCCTTGCGGCGACGACTCCCCGCAACGACGACTGCCGGCGCAGCACTTCAAGGTGCGCAAGGAGGGGCCGAACAAGGGCCGCTGGTTCTACACGTGCCAGAAGCGCGACGACGCCAACGGCTGCGGCTTCTTCCTGTGGGAGGACGACGCGAAGCCGCGCGAGGAGGGGGCGGTTCTGCTGGGAGCGGGAGCGGGTGGCGCGGGCCCGGCGGATTATCATGCGGAGCCGCCGCCGCCGTATGGGGAGTCGGCGGCTGGTGCGAGTGCGGCTGTGACTGCTGCTGCGGTGGCGGGGAAGGCGGCGAAGAGGAAGTTTCAGGAGGAGGTGGATGGGGTGGGGGTGGGGGAGGATGATGAGACGGAGGATGAGGATGACGAGTACGGGTGGACGCCGTCGTTTGGCGTGGAGAGGGAGATTGGGAGGGTGTTGAACAGCAGCAGCAGCAGTCGTACGACGGCGATGCCGCCGCCGGTCACGCCTTCGCGCAAGGCGCTGAAGGGGACGCTGTTCGCCACGCCTGGCGGGAGTAGCGGCATGATGACGCCCGTCTCGCATCGCGGCAACGGAGCCGGTGCGGCGTCGGCGACGAAAGCCGCGGATACCACGACGCCCACGCCTGCGCGCTTGAGCATGCTGGCGGCGTCGGCGACTCCGTCGAGTGCGGGTGGGAGCGGCGGCGATGACGTTGGCGAATCGCTCGTGCCCGAGGTGACGCAGCTGCTGCAGGAGAGGGGCGTGCGGCTGGACAAGGAGACGGACGAGGCGCTGCAGAAGGCGCTCAGAGGGCACGCGCTGCGCATGCAAGGCCTGGCCAGGGGCAGGGACATATCGCGGTTGGCGGTCAAGGAGCGGAATGCGAAGATCGGCGAGCTGCAGGCACGCATCACGGCGCTCGAGGCGGAGCTGGAGACGCAGAAGGCGGTCATCAGCAGCCTCAATTGGCAGAGGGAAACGGGACAGTTTGACTAGATGCGGAACAGATGCAGGCTGGATGCGGGATACTGCGTGGGATGGGGTGGGGGAAAGGCTTTGCTCCCGGGTAGATGGTCGTAAGAGAAGTTCGTGGTCAACGATGTTGGCCGTTTTCGCGATGCCGGATCATCCGAGGAGTGCATTTTGGTCGGACAGACTATTACCTACTATCACCAGTCCCGGAACGCGGAGTGGCCGGATAGTATTCCTCACTATTTGGTCCTTACCTAGTTCGACACTTTGGGAAGCGCGCAGCATTTCTGCACTGCCGACAGCCGACTTTGGGAGGAGTTCCACGAGTCTGGCCAGAGACGGAGCAAACAAGCACGCAAACACTCTTGCTGGTGTGGACACTTGCATAGTAACTCTTCAGCTACGCTCCTTGCAGGATAAAAATCCTGGTTGAGGGCCGGTTTGGCAGCTCCCCTCTCGAGTCAAGCTGTCGTGCGAGGGCGGCAGCATGCTGACAGCGCGGTGATTGGCTCGATCAGCATTGCACCCTCCTGCAGTCTCCCGATAATCTCGCCTCTCCCCAGGAAAAGTCGAAGGATGGAGCAAGTCAATCTATCGGAACCCGGCATTCTGCAACCCAGGAAGAGCTGGCTAAGCATGGCCAAGCTTTGTAACTGTGAGCCGACGCGAAAGGGATGGAACAGAAACTGTGGGGGCGTCTGCTTTGGCGCTGTGGCGCTGAGCCAGAGCGAGCGTTGTGTGTGGCCATCTTCCACGCGTTGGGTTGCGGTGTGGGGAAAAGGCGTCACGCACCGGAGTCCCTCCACGTAAGACAAGCTTTTTGGTCCCGTCGAACGGTTGGGTATCTCGGGCTCCCTTGTTTCACAGGCTGGCGTTTCGAGCCTCGTCAGCCTTCTCTCATGCTTGTGGAACCCCTGCAGCATGCTGTCCCATGTGTACGAAAACGGTGGGACGTGCGCGGTTGGAGATGGCGGGGGAAAGCGGCATCATGCGTTTTTGTCTCTTGGAGGGGATGTGGAGGAAGAAGGTTCCTACTGCTTCACGGATGTCTATAAGGACAGTCGATATAGTCAGCATGCAGTATTTGCGGTTGCACGGAAGCGGCAGCAGGGATGCGCGGCCAGGCACAATTGAACGAGGGAAAGCCGAACGGATGTCCGCACAAAGGACGCAGCGTTGACATCCAGGTCGGGTGTCAGTTTAAGCATGCCGGCCGACAGTTCATTGGCTGACAAGTGACAGGAAACGACGGGTGACGTCTTACCGGCAAAAGCTTGTCGCAAACCGCGACGCCACGGAAAATCCTCATCGAGGCTGTGATGCGAGCCATTTGTGCGACCCGTGCGCCAAGGATCGCAAAATGGCGATGCGGGTCAGAGCGGCGTGGAATGGGCCTATGGCGTGGGTTGCGGTGTTTGTGCGGTCCAAGGGTCGGGAGCGGCTGCCGGCGCGCCTCAAGGAATGACGGGCTCCACATGCACCTGAAGACTTCCTTCTTAAACGGCCATGGTTGTTTCACAAGCCGCCCGAAGCTCCACCCGTGTGCTGTTTCACCTGCATTCCTTGTCGAAAGCGTACGCAGCACTCGACCTCGTTGCTCCCCAACCAAGCATCACGCCAGCTCTTCTAAAAAATGGCGTCGCCCACCGCTGGGCACGACCAGCATGAAAAGTCTACTGTAGACACCACCGTCTTCATCTCCAACTTGCACTGCCCTTCGTGCGTCAACAGCATTGAAGAGGCCCTCTCCACCCTTGAACCCGCCCCGGACTCCATCTCCCACAGCATTGTGTCGCACTCGATCACAATCCGCCACGATCCGAGCTTAGCCGTCGATCAGCTCTCCGACGCCTTGGAACTCGCTGGCTTCGAGGTCCACAGCATTTTTCAGGATTCCCACCCCGTTGAGGCCTTCGAGCACCCTCTTACCCCAGGCGACTTCGACGACAACGATGCTGAGTGGGAGAAGAGCCTAGACCAAGCAGTCCGCCGCTGGAGAGAGTGGCGCAACAGCAGCAGAGTTCCCGACATGACGAAGCGAGAGAGACACATCGCCCAGTGCGCCCAGTGCGCCGCTGAGTGCGATCCTTCGAAGAAGCCTACGGCTGGTCCGGACAAGGAGTTTCTCGATGCCATCCCTCTCGTGGACCAAAAGAAGAGCCTGGATGTTGAGCAGGTCAGCGTCGCCTCGGAGCTGTCGAGGTTCAGCCTCGACTCGATCATCTCTACCACCCCCAAGGCGAAGAAAGTCTACCAGGCCTCGATTGCCATCACGGGCATGACCTGTGCTGCCTGTGTAGGATCCATCACCCGTATGGTCGAGCAGCTCCCCTATGTTCGTTGCATTGCCGTCTCCTTGTTGACGCACAGCGCGTCGGTGGACTTCGAAGGGAAGGAGAATGTAGAAGCCATCATTGAAGCCATCGAGGATGCTGGATTTGACGCGAACCTTGATAACCTGGAGGAGACCAACGACAAAAGGAAGTCAGTTCGCGTTTCTGAGGTTGACAAGTGGAGGGCAGTCTATTCTATTGGAGGCATGACATGCAGCGCCTGCACCAATGCTGTCACTTCCAGCGTACAGCAACTCCCCTGGGTTGAGAGTATCAATGTGAATCTCCTGTCCCACAGCGCCACCGTCATCTTCCATGGAAAGGAGAACACGGACGCAATCGCCGAGGCCATCGAGGACACTGGCTTTGATGCAACACTCGACAACGTGTCGAAGCTGGCTCAGGAGATTCAGCAAGACATCCACCGCACTGTCATGATTCGGGTTGACGGCATGTTCTGCCACCATTGCCCATCCAACATTGTCGATTACATTAATCGCGAGTTCATGGGTGCGGTGGACGTCGAGACCGCACCCACGTTCAAGGACCCCCTATTGCACATCAGGTACACGCCGAACGTTTCTCAGAACTTCACCATCAGGCGGATTCTGTCAGCTATCAAGATGGTGAATCCCGCCCTGGAGCCTTCAATCTACCACCCTCCAACCATCGAAGAGCGAGCTCGCGATATGCATGCGCGAGAAAGAAGGAGAATTATCCTGCGGCTTGCTCTGTCTATTGCTATTGCGATCCCAACCTTCATCATTGGCATTGTCTTCATGAGTCTTGTTTCTGCCGACAACTCGGCGCGCATGTTCCTCATGGAGCCGATGTGGGCAGGAGGTGTAAGCAGGACTCAGTGGGCGCTCTTCATTCTCGCCACTCCCATTTACTTCCTTGCGGCCGACACATTCCACAAGAGAGCCATCAAAGAGGTTCGGGCTCTGTGGCGGATTGGAAGCAAAACGCCTATTCTACAGAGGTTCTACCGTTTCGGCAGCATGAACATGCTGATGTCACTGGGCACCAGCATCGCGTACTTTGCCTCGATCGCCGAACTGGGTCTGAGCGCTACTGGCGCGGAACATGTCGATGAAGACAGCTACTACTTCGACTCTGTGGTTTTCCTTACCATGTTCCTGCTCATCGGACGCTTCCTCGAGGCGTACAGCAAGACCAAGACTGGTGATGCCGTCACTGCATTGGGAAGCCTAAGGCCAGACGAAGCTATCTTGGTTGATGCGGTGCAAATGAAGGATCAGAAAATCGGCGTCGACCTGCTCGAAGTTGGCGACGTCGTTAGAGTCCAGCACGGAAGCACGCCACCTTTCGATGGCACAGTCATGGATGCGTCTGCCAAGTTTGACGAGTCTAGCCTTACAGGAGAGTCGCGCCTAGTTCCCAAGGAAATCGGCGACACTGTGTTCTCGGGCACTGTCAACAAGGGTGGACCAATCCAAGTCAAGCTCACCACCATCTCTGGCTCTTCGATGCTCGACCAGATCATCAAGGTTGTTCGCGAAGGCCAGACTCGCCGCGCACCCGTCGAGCGGGTTGCAGACATGATCACCGGTCATTTCGTTCCTGTCGTTGTCGCTATCGCTATTATCACTTGGATTGTTTGGCTTTCTCTAGGCCTGTCCGGGTCACTGCCAGCAGACTACCGTGGAAGCGGCTCAGGCAGCTGGGAACTCTGGTCTCTTCGGTTTGCCATCGCTCTTTTTGTTGTTGCATGCCCCTGCGGCATCGGCCTTGCCTCTCCAACTGCGCTCTTTGTTGGCGGTGGTCTTGCTGCTCGCCATGGCATCCTCGTCAAGGGCGGCGGTGAAGCTTTCCAGGAAGCTAGCTCCCTGGACTGCATCGTCTTCGACAAGACCGGCACTTTGACTCAGGGAGGCGATCCTGCAGTGACTGATGCCGAGCTATTTGCTCCACTGGAGGAGGACGAGGTCTGCGGGCTGGCAAAGCTGCTCGAAGGTAGCAGCAGCCACCCTATCGCTACCGCTATCTCTACTTTCTGTGAAGATCGCAAGACAAGGGACTACCAAGTTGTCGATATCCAGGAGCTTCCCGGTAAGGGGCTCAAAGGCAAGTTCAGGACCCAGGGCCCAGAGCCGCGTATCGTCGAAACCATCATTGGCAACGAGGCCCTGATGACTGATCACTCGGTGGATATCCCAACCGCGACCTGCACCGTCCTGGACAACTGGAAGCGCCAGGGCAAGTCAGTCGCCCTCATGGCCACCAGCACCGAGTCCGGCCCCTGGATCCTCACTGCCGACTTCGCCATCGCCGACGCCCTGCGGCCCGAAGCCGCATCTACCATCGCCGCGCTCCAGCAGCGCGGCATCGACGTGTGGATGCTCTCCGGCGACAACCCCACCACAGCCGTGGCCGTTGGCGCGCAAGTTGGCATCCCGAGCAGCAATGTCATCGCTGGCGTCTTGCCCGACCAAAAGGCCGAGAAGATCCAATACCTGCAGAAGACGCTCACGAGCAAGAAGACCAAGAAGCAGAGGAAGAACGGCGGCCGCGCCACCATCGCCATGGTCGGGGACGGCATCAACGACTCCCCAGCTCTCACCATGGCCGACGTCGGCATCGCCATTGGCAGCGGCTCCGACGTGGCCATCTCGTCGGCTGACTTCATCCTCGTCGCCAGTAGCCTTGACGCGGTCCTCACGCTCGTCGACCTCAGCCGCAAGGTCTTCCAGCGCGTGTGGTTCAACTTCGTCTGGGCGCTCGTGTACAACTTGTGCGCCATGCCCATCGCGGCGGGCGTGCTGTACCCTGTTCGCACAGCCAGCGGTGGCCACATCAGGCTTGATCCGGTGTGGGCGAGCTTGGCGATGGCGCTGAGCAGTGTGAGTGTGGTGTGTAGTAGCTTGGCGCTGAGGAGCAGGGTGCCAGGAGTGGGGTTTAGGGTTCGGTCGGAGGAGAAGAGAGTGGGTGAGTGAAGGGGTATTTTGAGGGAGGGAAAGAGATCTTGCTTGATAATGGCGGGACAGGATTAGGGCACTGCATGGGTGCCTATGCGTGGACTTTGTTGGCTCGTAGCAGTAGTGATTGATACCCCCATTTTTTATTTTTGTTTTCAATCGATCTTGCTTCGCACGCTTCTCTTTGTTGTGTATCGTTTGGGTGGCTCTCGGCTTTCTGGCTTTCTACTGAGTCGTGGTGGTAAATTTTGTGGCAGTGAGCTGCGGTACATGTGATGTTAGTATAGCTTCGACGGCTGAATGGCGGGTAGTGATTCTAATTGTGTTGTTGAGATATGGGTTTAATTAAATTTGCACTCTTGGTGAATCTTGAGGTAATAATATCGTAGTAGGATACAGAGAATAATGACAGACAATCGACTGGAATGGTTTGGACAGAAGAAACTGCCGAGAAAAGGAATCAGCCAATCGGATGGCTTGAGATTCACGTCATTGAGATAATAGAATGTCAGAATGCCTCTCGCTTTGCTCGACTAGCATCAGCAGACTCCTAGGTTGAGTACATAGTACAGTACATAGCGCAGCGACGCCACTCACGGGACGAGCGGAGATAATGGTGGCAACTTGAATGTGGCTTGTGCTGTCGATTCCCTTTTGCCCCATGCGGGTTAGCGCCTTCAAAAAGTTCCAGGAAGACTGACGCGACGAAGTTTCGTTCCAACATCTCTCGTCCGCGCTTCAACCTTCTGATTGCACCACAACTCCCTCCAATTCCTTCATCATGTAAGTTCTCGCAAATCAAGCATGCGCTCGACCCCCTCGTGCCGGCCATTGACTTATCGCTTCTCCGCAGGTATCTCCTCCGCCGCGCCGCGCTCCGCGCTGTCTCCGCTTCGCCGTCGACCACAGTCGTCGCCAGCAAGCCGCGCACCTTCACCAGCCTGACCAGCAACACCTTCCGCCCGCGTCAGCAGCAATGGCTCGTCGCTCACCAGCGCCGCTTCAACAGCGACGACGCCGCCCGTCCCACCGAGGAGAACACCACCGACGAGACCGTGACCGAGTCGCGCTCTGAGTCTGAGCAGGCCGCCGCCGAGGAGAACAGCACTTCCTCCTCTGCCTACGACGCCGCCTCTTCCGCAGCCGAGACTGTCGCCGAGAAGACCCAGCAGGCCGGTGCGGCCGCGCTGGAGTCGGCCGCCGGTCTTGGCAACGCCGCCGCCGCAGCTTTCGGCGGCGGCAGGCAGTTCAAGCCCTCGTCGGAAGACAGCAACAAGACGCTCTACGTGGGCAACCTGTTCTTCCAGACGAGCGACGACCAGCTTAGGCAAGAGTTTGCGCGGTTCGGCAACATTGTGAAGACCACCATCATCAGGGACCCCGCCGGATTGAGCAGAGGGTATGTGCTATCCCCCGTGTTACTCTTTCCTCATTGCCGTTGAATCACTTCATTTGCTGACCTGCATCTCCCTTCTTCCAGATTCGGCTACGTTGAGTTCGAGGACCTGAACGCCGCCTCTGAGGCCATCGTCCAAATGAACCAGCGCGTCGTCGACGGCCGCCGCCTGACGGTGCAACCGCACAAGAGGCGCGCTCCTGAAGAGCGCAACAACCGCCGAGAGCAGTCCAGAGAATCCAACCCGCCCAGCAAGACGCTCTTCATCGGCAACATGTCGTTCGAGATGTCGGACCGCGACCTCAACGACCTGTTCCGCGAGATCAGGAACGTTCTGGACGTCCGCGTCGCCATCGACCGCCGCACTGGCCAGCCCCGTGGCTTCGCCCACGCCGACTTCATCGACGAGACGAGCGCCACCAAGGCCAAGGAGATCCTCTCGGAGAAGGAGGTCTACGGCAGGAGGCTCCGCGTCGACTACACCCGCTCCAGCAGGGAGAGGGAGTAAGTGGATGACGAGGGTCATCGGTTGATGATGTTTTGAGGGGGATCTGACTAGCTGCTGTACGAAAAGACGAAATTGTTCCAAGGCATGCTTTCGACGAAATTCCTTCCCTCCTCGTGAAGGGTGTGGTGGTCAACAAAAAAGCGCTTTTGGGAGGTGTTGTAATTCTCCATGGCGCATCTACACCGTTTTCTCAGACTCTTCTTTCCTATCGTCTATTTAGACCTTATGTTGCTTTCTCTCCCTTTCTCTATTTCTTCTTTACGAGTGGCACGGTTGTATTATATTGGCTAAGGGAAGGGCAAAGGAGTAAAATTCTCATGCATTGGTCACACCCTTCTCTCACAAAAAGGCTTGGCCTGCACAGCCTTTTCTCATGAACGAACCATGGTTGAAAGACGCACTAGTACTCCCCACTCCTGGTAAAAGCTCTCATTATTTGTTGCTTGTGTAGTCAAGTAAGTAGGATGATTGGTAACAAAAAAAAATGCGTAAAATAAAAGGTCAAACGTCTTGCTCCAAAAGGCTGGGTGCTTCATTGATATAACTTCCGTCGGTGAGGATTGCTGTACCTACCCATTTGACCCTCGTGCTCTTGGACTTGCCACTGCGAACAGATGAGACACTCGAAGGAGCCAAGCCCAGATATCAGGCACATCCTCAAGAAGCCTAGACTTCCTAGCATCTGAGTCTCTCGGGGTAACGAGAAGAAAGCATCTCTCGTGCAAAATCTCCTGCCACGCTGCCTAAAACGCGAACACCCTTTCCCAGCTGGAGAGGGAGTGGCCGGGGGCGCGGAACTACATAGTCCACGAGAAGAGGTAGGTTAGAAGATGCTGATCAGTTCGCCATTCACCACCCAGCTTTTTCTTCCTTTTCCACGTGTTGTGCTCTTTTGCCACGCGCTCACCACCATCTAGACATGACGTAGGGGAAGTAGAAATCTGTTTGAATGTTGATAGATTAACCCTCTAAGGGGCTTCACTGACTGTTGAGACTAAATACATGTAGAGGTAAACTAGGCCTAATTGGGTCTTCCATTATGGGTAACTTCTCTGTGCGGCTCTTCGATCTTCAACAAAACCCTCTCTCTCTCTCTCTCTCCTCCGGTTTGCCCCTCTCTTTTCTTTTGACCTATCGGCAATGTGGAACAATCGCCAGTTCCTTTTTTTTTTTTAAAAAAAAAAAAAAAAAAAAAAAAGCTTTGCTCAGCTGTGTCGGCGTCAAAACCGAAGCTGAACGATGCTTGACCTTTTTTTCCTTTTCTTTTCCTCGCTCGCCCTTGCAGCTTTTCCCTCCCCACCCTTGTTCCCTTTTGTTTTCTTTCTCTCAAATCCTTACGTGTTCAAAATGCCCTTTCCTTGTTTTTTTTTTTGGTAGGCGATCACGGGCCGGGGGGGTGAATCACCAGGGAGAGGGATGGCTGGTAAGTCCGGATTGTCAGGATCGTCGATGTCAAGATCTTGCTTGAAGAGAGATTGATTGAGGCGGAAAAAAGAAAAAGAAGGGGCACACAAAAAGGGGAAAAAACGACTGTTTGCTACCACAGGGTGGGACAAAAACGCCGTTCGTTTTGGGATGCCGGCCGGTAACGTGTTCTTTTTCCCTAACCATCCTTTGCAAACCTCGGGTCCCATTATTCCCGGCTCCTTTCTTGGTAGCCTTGGGAGATGATCCTCCGTGTAGGGGTGGTGTGGGGGGTGTAAGCTGCTGCCCGATGGCTAGCTGAGAGCGTGCGTGATGGTAGCAGAGCAAAGAACCCTGGCTAGCTGAGAGAAAGTTGGGGCGAAATCCTCGAACGTTAAATGAGAAACTGATATTACTTTCGATCGGTTTCCTGACAAAAGATATATGCATGGACGACTGGAAGGGGGAAAAGAGAGGTATTGTGTGATGGGATTAAGACGAACGAACAAGGGGAGACGACGGACGAGGGGAAAAAAAGAGAAGGAGGGGAGGAGATGAACCATGTATGCGGCCCATGTCCCAGCAGAAGCTCCCTCTTTTTTCCCCTCCCGCGTGGCACGCCCTCCCGCTTTTCCCCATCGTACATACGCGAGCGAGGAGGAGTTGGGGAGAGATCGAGATCTGACTAGGTTCACGCACAATAAGCTGAAACCTTCGGATCTGAGCGTGCCATTGGGGTGGGTATATTGATTTTTCTTCTTAGGGGGCGGGCGCGCCGATCTAGAGAATTTTCTGGAAAGGGAAGGGTCGTGCGACATGTCTCCCGATCTGAAAGAGGTTGTTGTTATCGAGAGTGGCGTATGTTTTGTTTGTTTTTTTTGCCGGTGAGGATACTAGCTGGGGGGCACAGGGGGGCCGAAAAGAAGAAAACAGGATGGACCGGGGGTAAGCAAAAAAAAAAAAAAAAAAAAGCAAAAAGCGAGTTCCACTGCGCTGGGTTTTTGGCGTTTGCTTGGTAGAAAAGTCTCACGAAGCAGGGGGAAGCGATAAAGCGATACTCGACACTTCCCCATTCAGACTCGATGGTATTGGCGAGGCGGATTTTGGGCATGGTCCTTGGGCAGATATTTGCCACAGCAGCGAAAGATCATACGAGCGGTGACGGATGATGGACGGGTGACGGGAAGTCGGAAAATAGAGGACATTGAGGCGGCAACAACCCGGCCTGGCACAGCATGTACATGTACATGAGAGGGATGTATGTGTAAGTGTGTTGTGATGTGCGTCGAGGTACGTGGTGTGTATATAGGTACACGAGTGCGAGTACAATGATACAGCATGCAGAAGAGAGACAGCTGCAGTGCAGAGCGCAGTGCAGCATAGACGTGTGAAGACCACGACCATCAGTAATCAAATGCAAGTCAGCAG
This sequence comes from Dothiorella sarmentorum, assembly GCA_023082095.1. Classification (NCBI taxonomy): domain Eukaryota; kingdom Fungi; phylum Ascomycota; class Dothideomycetes; order Botryosphaeriales; family Botryosphaeriaceae; genus Dothiorella; species Dothiorella sarmentorum. The sequence goes on from JAJMVL010000044.1 coordinate 133,100, forward strand.
CATTTAACACGTATCCAATGAAAGAAGAGGAAATAAAGTAGCCAACTCGATTTATTTTTCCGTGGAAGCAGCGGCTGCCCGATCCATGGATAAGTCAGCATTAGGAAGAACAGGAGCCTCACCCGCCTCGACGATGCAGTACCACGCGGAAACGGAGATTGGCCCGGCCAGATGGAGGACAGGAAAAAAAAAGGGGAAGGCGACCAATGCCTGCCCACCGTCCACTTCTCCCCGATCTTCCGCGCCCCGTATTCTTGACGCAGATGATCGCACCGATGATTTGCTTTGCCCCAAGGCGCAGGCGCGGAAGCACAGGATACCCGTTCCGCTTATGCAGGGCGGAACCGTCCAACTGTTCCTCTCGTATGCGCTACCTTGGTTGGAAAATTAATCCCTGCGTTATGTATGCTCTCTTGGCTGCTGCGGCTGCCGGGCCTTTGCAAACCTTTCCGTTACTGGTCCGGTTTTGTGGATGTATCGCGGCGACCTGCTTGCTGTCTTGTTCTCTTATGGAGCCAGAGATATTGTCCCACCGCTGCTACAGCTGTTGTACTTCCCTCTTCCTTGCCTGTCATGCATGCGCCGACACATGTAATGTACGCGTCTACCCGGTTGGAGAAAACGGGGAGAAGGAAGAAATCCCTTTCCTCCTCGTCACGACTGGAAGCTCTCATGATTTGCCACATAGTACGAGAAGGAAGGAAGGCTCAGCAAAAGAAACAAGGTACTTGGCGTTTAAGGAAATTTATTATTCCATCTAAAGCAATAAAGGAAAATCTTCACCCGGATCTTCTGATTTCCCATTTGAGATCCCTCTGATATGCTGCAGATTCCTGTTGTTGGAAACACTAGAGCGGAATCGTTGATGTTAAAAAGTGAAGAAAAACAAGGAGGTGGGCTATGAAGCAAGGGGAGAAAGGATGTCCAATCACTTCCTTTCCGAAGGTCTCGGGTTTTCCGATAACCAGAAAACTCATTTTCGGTAGATGGGGAATAGTCGTAAAAGGGAAAGGCAAGGGGAAGTAAAAGAAAAGCCCGATGGCCCAAGTAAAAATGCAGAGAGAGAAGTGAAACGCCGTACCCTTCAGAAAATGCCACGCCATGCCATGTAAAACTCGTTTTCGTGTCACAGAGAAAGCAGAAAAAGGAAGAAAGGTTGTGCGTGCCTGGGTGTCTGCAAGCGTGTAGGTGTGTGTGATACAGGACCCGGGCGCGAGGTGACCTGTCTGTCGAGGTTACGCAACAGGAGCCAGGCAATGGCCGCAGCAGGCAGCCAGGCAGCGGTGGCGGCTGCTGCTGCTGCTGCTGCTGTTAGCTGCCGCGGCGCGGTGCATGCGTGCGCCTCGCAACCACATGGCCGGAGCTGACCGGCGGTATTGAAAGGTAGCAGCAAAGCAGACCTGGAGTGTTACGAATGGAAGCCGTACAGTAGTGCGAGGCTGACGAATATCAACAGAGCTGTGAAGAAGCCGTGACGCAATGTCAGCAGCAGCCAGCCCAGGTAGGAAGAGGTTGTGATGGAGGCGGAGGGGCGGGACGTCAGGGTTGTTGTCGTTGTCGGATCGTTCTTGGCGGGCGTTGCTGCATCGGAAACGGGAGATAGATGGGCGGATGAGATCTGCTGGGCTGGGGCGCCATCTGATTCGGCAGCGGCGTCGGCAGCTGAGGGAAGCAAGCTGCGGATGACGCGCGCGGGATTCCCGTAGGCGAGATGCTCGGGCGGGACGTCCTGTGAGATGTTAGCGGGCGGAGGGTGCGGATCGGGCTTCCGCGACCAGGCTGAGGGATTGTTGTTAGGGTTGGGCGGCTAAAAAAGCAGGGCAACCAGGTGCTAAGGCAACGCGAGCAGGGGTCATGGGCGGGGAGAAGGACAAGGTGGGATAGGCTGGCGGCCCGTTGCTTTTTCGTAATTTAGTGAGGAGCCGAGGGAATGGAACGCCCTGGTGAGATGTGTGTGTCTGTGTGCGTGCGCTGCATGTGCTTGGGTTTGCAAGCTTACCTTCGTCACCACGCTGCCAGCGCCGATCACGCAGCCTCTGCCAACGCGCACACCAGGCCTACAAGACAAACACGTCAGCTCAAGCACAGCAGCTACATCTGGCCAAATCTTCTTGTCCAGCGCTGTGGCACTCACATGATGATCACGCCGCCGCCAATCCAGCAATCATCGCCAATGCTAACTGAGCTAGCCAGGCTCGGCGCTCCCAGGGGTCCCGCCCGTTCGCGGTAGTCGAGAGGATGGCCCACGGCGTAGATGGACGTGTTGGGTCCGATGAGGCAACGCCTGCCAATGTTGATGGGGAGGATGGGCGTGTCACTGACGGTGAAGTTGCGGTTGATGAAGGTCGAGGCGCCGATGTGGAGATTGGTACCGTAATCGATATACACCGGCTGCTTCACGTACGGCGCTCCGTGGGCGTTGGTAAATGGGTTGTTGTTGTTGCAGCCGGTGGTGCCATCTTCAAGCTCTTCTTCGCAAGGAGGCGTGAGGGACCCGGTGGTGACGATACTGGCGCTACGTGTAAGCCTTTTGCTAGGATCCCATCATCATGCAAGGGCTCGCTTACTTCCGCCATAGCTTCGATCGCTGGTCCACGGTCGCGTCCTCGGCCATCTGGTTGTAGGCGCGGCAGGCCATTGCACACCGCAGTCGAGCCTGACGGTAATCATCGTTGCCCGCCGGAAAGGGAATTTGCTCGAGTTTTGTACTCGCCATGGGAAGATGTTCTTTTGCGGGTGGCGGTAATGAGGGCGTTTGGCTTTGCTAAGTGATTGGTGATTTGGTGCGAGTAGGCCAGTGATGACGGCAAATGCTTCCCGGTCAGACTGACGGATGGTAGGGGGTGAGTGGAGGTCGAGGTAGCAAGGCCGAGGACGGGGTATTTATGGCGTGGCCAGGAGAAGATGCCTGTCGGCACGTTAGCATCCAAGGATACAGCAGGAGTATGACATGGTGTTTACGCAGTCACTATACTTCAACGCCCACCGCCGATCACCTGGCCTGTCAGTGCGTCCACTGTTCTTTATTGAGACATGTAACCATGGCACAGCAGCTGAGTCCGGGTAGCAGAGAAGAGGCACCCAGTCGGTGGACCTGGGTCGCCGTGTGGCACGAACCTGCCACGGCCCTGGAGATACAACTGTATATTGTACAGCTAACTGTGGACCCTGTCCGGCCTACCGCGTCCGTCTACCGTCCATTTTGCGACTCCTGGGGCTGCTCACCTATTCCTCGCCGTCTCCATGTCCTCGAGCGCTTGCGCCGCGATCGCAATGGCCTCATCCGGCAGTCCTAAATCAACATTGCGGTTAACAAGGATGCCCTGGAACCGACGCCATGCCTGCAACCTACCAGCAACCCGTGCTACTTTGAGCGCATGGGATTTCCTGTTGACCCCCTTCCTCAGCCGGTGCACGTAGGCAAAAGTGCCGTCGGCGCCTTCCTCAACGTCTGTGCAGTAGCAGCCCAGTCTCTCGAAGCCCTGCGTCAGGTCGGCGAGCCTATGGAAGTGCGTCGCGAAAAGCGCCCTGCACCGGTTGACGTGATAAAGGTGATGTAGGCATGCATAGCCGACAGCAACGCCATCCTCGGGCGTGGTGCCTCTTCCCACTTCATCCATAATGACCTACGCAAATGCCCTTGTCAGCGGAAAATTCAGATTGATATGTGCCAGGGAGGCGCATACAAATGATCGGGGAGTTGCCTGCTTTAGGATCTCGGCCGTCTCCAGCATCTCCACCATAAAGGTTGACTGATCTTGGTATAGATTGTCGGCGGATCCGACCTGCAAGATAGATTAGCCATCGCGATGCGACCACACTGCCGGGACTTACTCTGCTGAAAATCTTGTCGACAAGGCCAATTTCCGCGTATTCTGCAGGCACAAAGGACCCTGTTTGAGCTAGAATGGAAATCAATGCGTTCTGTCTCAAAAATGTGCTTTTGCCCGCCATGTTGGGGCTACCTGAACGTTAGGAAAAAGCATCTACAACGACGTGTGGGGAGAAACTTGCCCAGTGATCAGTAAGATCCGCTCATCGTCGCCAATGGCGCAGCTATTCGAGGTAAAGTTTCTGCCTTGCGCCAGCAGGCCGGTTTCGACTACCGGATGCCTGCCTCCGACGATCTTGTGCGCAGTCCTATCCCAAGTCAGTATCGTGGAGCTGATCGAGATTGCCGGCCCAAACATACCCGTGATCCAGCTTCGGACGAACTAGCCTTCTCTCTTCCGCCAGTGTAGCGAAGGATTGCGCCACGTCCAGCTCGTCCAGGACGGCCGCGTTGCGTCGCAGCTTGACCAGGTTCCGCACCACCTCCGCTCGAAGCATACCAAACACCCGCTGCTCCTCGGAACGGATCCGCAGCTTTGCCTCGTCCATCCGGTTCCCCAACTGTGTCCATTCCGGGACGTGATACGAGCTAGTTGACCTGCTCGAGCTGACGCTTCTTGCTGATTCCACATTGGCCATACTCCCACTTTTGCCCTTCATATGGACTATGTGGCCCAGTCCGGGTGTCCACCGCAACGTCAGCCCTGGGGACCCTAGAACCCTTTGTTAGCGCCCGTAGTCCGATTCAGGAAAGCCAAGTCAGCCAACCTGTTGCCTCTCGCAGGCGGACAGCAACAGCTTCCTTCTGTTGGACCAGTCTATCCAGTTCTTCATGCAGTCTCTTCAATGTTGCACTCGCACTGGACTTGTCAGCCGACGCATGACGCACCACGAGGCTCTTGGAATCATCCCTTACCTGCGGCGCATGATCCAAACGTCCGGCATACCCGTGTCAACCGCCTTGCTCGCTCCCGACTTGCCATTCTGCTTGGATTTTGCTCGTTTCGCAAGGTTTCCAGATTTGACCTCTTCGCCTTCTTCCGACAGCACCTCAACGGCAAGATTGGCCATGGCCGCTGCCTCGTTATCGTCAATGCGATGTTGCTCCGAGAGGCCCTCCTCGTCGATGGCTTCCGCAATACGTTTGGCAAGACGTCGCGGGCTATCCAATGAAAGGCGACGGACTAGTCCATCGAAGGTTGCTCCGCCGCCTGTCTCATGCTCGAGAAGTTGTGCAACGTCCTCGGTAATTTGGATTGTCTTTGACAGCTCCAGCAGATCATCAGCATCCCCTCGGCCTATCGAGAACTTTTGGACAAGCCGCCACGTGTCGAAAGTCCGGCGGAGAAGCGCAACCAGGTTCTCACGCAGCGCCACTTGTTCGAGCAAGCCCTCCACGAGATCCAACCGTTCGTTGATGATGTCAAGCGACATGGACGGAGAAGCTTCTCACCGTCAGTTATGAGGCAAAAGGGTAACATTGTGGTCCTTACTGAGTCTCTGCGTCAGCAATCTTGTGCCACTCTTTGTGACGGTTCTTCTGATGGCATGCAGTAGGCTGCCCTCAAGCTTGCCCTCTCTCAAGGTAGCTCGCAACTCCAGTGCCCTAAGGGTATTTTTGTCGATGGTCATGAACTCGTCTGCCTGGCGCCGGACCGGTGGTTGTAACGCAACACTCGAACCCTGGAGCTGAGTGCGTACGTATTCGAGAAGGAATGCCGCAGCTCCTAGCTCGGGAAGCGGGAAGGCCGACGTGTTACACCCAGGCACAGCCTTCTCGACGACCTGCGCGTAGCCGCCTGGGACGTTGAAAGAGTTCTCGGTTTCGTGGAAGGTAATGACGTGACGATCCTCGTTCAGTATGCCAACGAGTTTGGAGTTACCGAGCTCCTCTAGTGCGCTGTCGAGAACCACCTCGCGCGGTCCAACGAGGGCGAGGGCTGACGAAAGACCACCCATTGTCGTGCTTTGAGTAAAGAACTCTCCGCTGGAGATATCTAGCCACGCGATACCAACATCTGGGGGCTTAGCCTCTCCGGCTTCTGACTCTTCCTCAGAGGGTTCCATCGGCTGAATGTGGACGCTGAGACAGTAGTTGTTCTCCCAAGGATCGATGAATTTTTCGTCTATCAATGTGCCTGGAGTGATGATGCGAGACACTTTGCGATCAAACAAGAGGCCGCCAGACTTGACTTTCGCAGACGCATCATTGCGGAACTCTTCGCTGATGGCCACGTACTTGTTGAGATCCTGGACCAGGATTTTGAGAAAACGATCCAGTTGAAAGTAGGGAAACCCGGCCTACGCAGAAATGAGGAAAAGAATCACCGAAGGATTTCCAAGAGACAAACCATGGGTACGGGACCAATGCCTGGCCGACTCTTTCTCAGCGAAACCTTGAGATTCAAGAGAGGACCATACTCTTCGGCGTGCTCAAAATACAGCTGCATGCATAGTTAGTTATTTAAAGACAAGCCCACACTGGGAGACCAGACGGCTGACCTCATAGAAGTTGCCAATTCGGGTCAATAGCACACAGTGGTCAAACTTGCGCATGTTATTTCGCACTTGTTGCAAGACCGTCGGATATGCAGGGCCGGTATCCTCCTCCAGGTCCTCTAGAGGTTCGCGACTAATTAGTCCCTGCGGCAGATCCTTGAGCTCCAACGTCGTCGTCGTCGTCGTCTTCTTCCCCCTCGCAAATACGCTGGGCCCTAGAGAACGAGGGGAAGGTCCTGCCGGTGCGACTCGCACACGCAAGCTCGACGCGACGGAGCGCGTTTGCAGCGAACGGCGAGATGAGAGAGCGGCGGCGCATCTCAAAGAACCAAGGAAAGACGAGCCATTGAGGAGTGGCGCACTCAAGCCCATCACGAACGAAAGGACAGACGAAAAGAGCGTGTGATAAAACGGTGCAGTGGCAGGTGCGGATAGTCCCTGGCTGGCAGCAGCAGTGGGCAGGTAGGCTAAGGGCTGGTGTCGATCATCCGCTCAAAAAGTCACATCAACCCCACCACCGCGGGGAGCTCTTGCAGCCATCCGCCTCCCACACTCACCCATCACCGCCGCCATGTCGCAATTCGCCCCCCTGCAGAACGATCTGATCCTCCGGACCGCCAGAGGTGTGCTACGATGGACTATACCGCCAGTCGGCCTACAAACTTGCTAAGAAATCGCGTATAGGCGAGAAGGTCGAACGCGCGCCCATGTGGGTGATGCGGCAGGGTAAGAAAAGGCATTCAGACAACCACAGCACCCATTGAGCCTTCGAGACCCTCTATACGAGAAGTCCCTTGTCACCCAAAGCTTCTCGAGCCGAAAGGACCTTTGCAGCTGCTAACGTCTTTCCGCGCGCAGCCGGCCGCTACCTCCCCGAGTACCACGAAGCCAAGGGCAAGCACGACTTCTTCGAATGCTGCCGGTCGCCCGAGATCGCATCGACGCTGACGCTGCAGCCGATTGAGCGGTTCGCGGGCCTGATCGACGCCGCCATCATCTTCTCGGACATCCTGGTGATCCCGCAGGCCATGGGCATGGAGGTGGTCATGGTGGACAAGAAGGGCCCGCACTTCCCGAACCCGCTGCGCTCGCCCGACGACCAGCAATACAAGGACATCATGGCGCGCGACGTCGACGTCAAGGCCGAGCTAGACTACGTCTACGCCGCCATCACGCTGACGCGCAAGAAGCTGGCGGGCCGCGTGCCGTTGCTGGGCTTCTGCGGCGCGCCGTGGACGCTGCTGAGTTACATGGTCGAAGGCGGCGGCAGCAAGATGTTCAAGGAGGTCAAGACGTGGCTCTACAAGTACCCGGACGCGACCAAGGCGCTGCTGCAGAAGATTGCCGAGCTGTGCGTCGACTACCTCGCCCAGCAGGTCGTCGCCGGCGCCCAGATGATCCAGGTCTTCGACTCGTGGGCCGGCGAGCTGTCGCCCGCCACCTTCAAGGTCTTCTCCCTGCCCTACCTCAACATCATCGCCGACAACCTGCCCAAGCGCCTCCGCAAGCTGAAGCAGGAGCCCGTCCCCATGACCGTCTTCGCCAAGGGCGCCTGGTACGCCCTCGACGATCTCTGCGACACAAACTACAACGTCATCGGCCTGGACTGGCTGCACGACCCGGCCGAGGCATACAGGGTCACCCAGGCAAAGGGCAAGGTGGTGCAGGGCAACGCGGACCCCGGCGTCCTGTACGGCAGCAAAGAGGCTATCACCGCTACTGTGGAGGAGATGGCACGCGGCTTTGGTGGTGGGAAGCAGGGCTGGATCGCCAACCTTGGTCACGGTACGTAAACGCCCATTCTCCATGCTCGGGTCAGAGCTTTCCCTGTTTTTGTTACTTTCGTAGCTAATCTCCTTGTGCTGCTAGGAATCACGCCCTTCGTTAACCCCAACGACTTGAAGTTTTATTTCGAGGAAATACACCGTTGCTGTAAATAGAACATATACTGGCTGAAGGCTTGCGAGGGCTCACTGATGGCTCAAAAACATCGCACTGAAAGCTCGGGATCGTTATTTACAGCCCCGCCACTTTTCTCGTCTTCCAAGTTCGGCGTGAAAAAAACAACGCAGCACCAGCCGGGTCTTGCTGAACAGACCAGCAGTTGAGAAGCAAGTCACCCAAATGCGGTAGTGCATTGTGGAGAGCCCAGAGCCATTCGAATGAGCATCCTAACTACCGTAGAATACATTCACGCTAAATGATCATTTGTGTCAACACCCATTGATAGATAGTGGACATCACCTCAATCGTTCAAAACTCGTAACTGTCTGAATAGGATGTCTTAGGTTCGTTTATCTAGTCTGTCCCGGAGTCTATTGACAAAAGCCACCGGCGTCATTATAGTGAAAATGCATCACGCCGTGTTAAAAAACCATCCACCCCCCTTTTTTCGTGACAGTCCAATCATCTATACTATGCAAGAGCCCATTCTATCCGAAATCACGGGACAGACTTGCATGAGTATCTTTTAGCGTACCAAGAAAAAAGAAACAAAGGGATCGCAGAGGTGGTATCTGCCGCTCTATCGTAAAACTGAGCTCTAAAAAATCGAGGAAAAGGGAACCCCCCGGGCGCCCGTGGAAAAATAAGCTGGCCGGGGGAGAATTGGTCGCGTTGCTGCGACCATCTGTACACGACGAACAGGGAATTTGATTTAGAGGGCCGGGTTGGACTTGTACTCGGGGACGACGCCGTTGGCCTGGGACTTCTTGCCGTCCTTCTCCTCAACGGAAACCTCCTCGTCGTTCTCAACGAGGAACTTTTCGGCCTCAAGCGCGGCAACGCAGCCAGAGCCGGCGCTGGTAATGGCCTGCCTGTAGCGCTTGTCCTGGACGTCACCGGCGGCGAAGACACCCTCGATGCTGGTGAGGCCGCGGCCGGGCTCGGTGATCAGGTAGCCGTCCTCGTCCATATCGAGCTGGCCCTTGAACAAGCCAGTCGCGGGGTCGTGGCCGACGGCGTAGAACAAGCCGTTGGCCTCCAGGGTCTCGTCTTCGCCGGTCTTGTTGTTGTGGACGACCATGTGGGTCATGAGGCCGCCGGCCTTCTCCTCGCCCTTGATCTCCTTTCCTTGGGTGTTGTACCGGATCTCGACCTTGGGGTTAGTCTCGAGCCTCCTGGCGTTGGACTTGGAGGCGCGGAGAACGTCACGGCGGACGAGCACGTAGACCTTCGAGGCCTTCTTGGTCAGGTAGATGGCCTCCTCGACGGCGGAGTCACCACCGCCAATAACGACGAGCGGCTTGTTGCGGAAGATGGGAGCGGAGCCGTCGCACACGGCGCAGGCGCTCACACCGTTGCCCCAGAACTTCTCCTCGCCGGGGAGATCCAGCCTCCTGGCCTTGGCACCAGTGGCAATGATGATGGTATCCGCGGTGTGGGTCTCCTCCTCCAAGACATCGTCATCACCCATCGGGTTCAACCAAAACTTGAACGGGCGGGAGCTGAGGTCGACTTTGCCGACGGTCTGCGAAACGATCTCGGTGCCGCAGGATTCGGATTGGGCGCGCATTTGATCCTACAGTTGAACCCCAACGGTTAGGCAGATGTTCTCGCGGCGAAGGTCAGGCGGGGCCAACGTACCATAAGAGTGGAACCCTGGATGAACTTGAATCCAGGGTAGTTCTCAACCTCATCGGTGGTGGTCAATTGGCCACCAGCCGCGATGCCGAGAGCCAGGAAACCCTCATACAGAACAGCTACGCAAGTGTTAGCAGGGATTTTCGGATCTGATCGATTGAAGAGGTAGCTCACGCTTCAAGTCGGCACGCGCCGCATAGATGGCTGCGGTGTGGCCAGCAGGGCCCGAACTACACGGAAGTCAGTAACGCGATATTCGAAAACTGCACGCGGCCCGAATGGGCATCACGCGCGTCCAGGGACGGTTTCATACCCGATGACTGTGGTAGTGAGTTAGAAGATGCTCTTCTGTGGTTCTGGGGGGCGGAGACAACATACTGACGACTTTTGAGTGCATATTTCTTGCGCTTCTGACTGCGTTGGAGATGGAAGAAGCGGCTGGAAGTCCGGAAGCGGCAGTTTGCCTTTGCTGTAAAGAGGTGGCTGCAGCGAGAGGGACTGAGAGGGAGGCGCGAAGAGGGGAGGCGGTCGCTCTGCGAAATGCTGCGGCGAACAGTTTGGCGGTTTTTTGGGGGATAAAACTAAGGTGGAGGACGGGGCGACGGAGCAGTAAGTAGTGTTGCTCTAGGTCCACCAGGGTAGAAATTCCCAAGGGTCGCCGTTCGGTCGCCGAAAATGACGGAATGCGGGCGCGGACGTGCAGGCGGCGGTGGGGCTCGGCGGGACAGGTCGTGGAATGCAGCGAAGGAGGGCGAGAGACGTGAGGTGCAGAAAACAGCGAACAAGGCGAGAGCTACCGTATTTATCACTGAGAGCAGTGGAGCCGTTGCATCCAAGGCTTTGATTTCTAAGTATTAATGGTACTCGAAGCTTCATGGTGTAATCGGCCTGACTCGCACGCCAATGTGCAACGAGCGGCGCCGGTGCGCTTCGAAAACTCCACATGCTTACGAGCCACGCCAGATCCAGAACCGCCCCCCAAGCAACCACACAACCCGAAGCCCAGTTGCGCTACCCCGTTCCAGCAACCGTTATCAAAGATAATCACTCCTCACTGCCGCCTCCACGCTTCCGCAGGTTTGCGATTCCGTAAAGCAGCTCGCCCAGGCCCTCATTCTTCACCGCCTCCGTCGTGTCCATCTGATTCGCCCGTACTAGCTGCTCACTCCCCGACATCGCAACCACGGAGCCCACACCCGTCAAGCTGCCGACCTGTACCAGACGCGGGGCTTCCTCCACTTCCTGTAGCGCCCTTGATTAGATGCATCTCGTGGCTGGCAAGCTGGCAAGTGCTTACCTTCTCCGAACCCACGCTGGCAGTTGTGCCCGGAAGGTGAACGTTGTCTACGGAAATGATCACCTCGTCCGAACCCGTGATCACCACGTCCAGGACGTTACCGGAGAGGGGAATGGTGGTTGCTTGGACCGGCTCGGTACCCTGTAGCGTTTCTAAGCTTATGGAAATCAACGCAGGCACGCCTTCGATTGCCACCACAATTGCCTTCTGTTCTGGTTAGCAAACGTGAACATGATCTAAGAGGTGCAGCTTTGCCGCGGTTCAGGCTGCTCCTACCTTGTCCTTTGCCCGTCGGGGAACACCCCAGATGCCGGAGACTGCGATGCTGACGTTTCTTTTCTTGTCGCCGGCGAAGTCCCCTATATCGGGCATAGACTCTAGGATGTCTCGAATCGCAATCCTTTTCAGCAAGCGACCTTTGAGCCAGTCCCACACGAACAAGTGATCGTCGCCTCCCCCAGACACAAGGACATGTGGCGTCGCCAGACACATCTTGCTTACGAAGTCTTTGTGGCCGAGACAAAAGCCCTCGATGACGTGACTTTGTGGTTGACCTCTCGAAATCCGAATGTGCTCGTCACGATCCGAGGTCAATATATAGTTGCGCGACCCTGAGACGGGCTCGTTCAGCGCAGTGCTCAAGTCCTCGGAATCTAAAGTGACGAGGAGCAAGTCTGTTAGCATCGAGACGTGGCCAAGCAGCAATTCGTGCTTGAATCGCAACGGCTCCTTAGGCTTTGCTTGAGTCTCTTGTTGTCTGAGCTGTGCTTCAAGAGCTCTGCGGTTTCTTCCAGTGTGCACGGTCAAGTTAGTGGCTGTAGGGACAAAGGCCTTTGGCGCCTGCTCAGCCTGAACAGCAAAAGCTTTCTCATCCTCTAGAGTGTGCTGAAGCGGTATGGCGTAAACGTCCCCGAACTTATCCGCACAAATGATGGTCTGAATGTCTTGAGTGATGGCAACCGCGCAGGGCCGCTTTGGCATAGATCTAGGGGCTGTGATCAATACAGGATAATACCGACATAAGAACACATGGTTTTACCTCTCACTGAGCTGCTTCAACTCGCCGTTTGGCTCGATGGAGAAGACACGCACGCACTTGTCCTCTCCCGTGACAACCACAGCATACTGGCCATCATCGGAAGGGAGAAGCTTAATGATCCTTGGTCGTGGGGCGGAGTCTTCTGAGATTTTTCTTTTCTTTTCCGGTGGTCCTTCTGGTGCTTCTGGTGCTTCTGGTGCTTCTGGTGCTTCTGGTTGCTGGTCATCCGGCTGTCTTAAGATCAGCGGCCACTCTTGGACAGGGTTTCACAATAAGATCTGAAGCACAAAATCTTACATGAACAATACATGAGTGTTCACTTACGGGAGCAGCGTTTGTCGGCGAGGCCGACCATATGCTTCGAATCTCGCCGCTGACCAGATCGATACTGAGCAAGTTATGGGCGCTGGCAGCTAAGAGTAGGTTGACCTCGTGGGATCCCACGCGGTCAAGAGCGGCAATACACTGGTAGGGGTGCTTCATGGCGGCTGCGAGGATGTGTCTGCGTCGTGAGTCTGAGTCTTGGCGCGGCCAAAAATTGGGCAGGCATGATCCGATCGACGCTAGCGCACAAGCGAGAGGCCACACGATGCGACATCATTTCTGTTTTCCGGCTGCGACAGCGACTTCTACAACAACTGTTCCGACGACGAACGCCGCCAACCACCCACCAGACGCTAATTGACTTCGCCTGAAATATCCTATACCTCACCGAAGCTATGGGGGGCAAGTCCGACAACAAGGCCGCTTACTTCGATAAGCTGAAGGCCCTTCTCGACGAGTTCAAGTCCATCTTCATTGTTGGCGTCGACAAGTACGTTCTTCCACGCGCATGCCGTGGTTTGTTGCGCAATCCGTCTAATGCGCTTCCAGTGTCTCGTCCCAGCAGATGCACGAGATCCGTGCCTCGCTCCGTGGTGATGCCGTCGTCCTGATGGGCAAGAACACCATGGTCCGCCGTGCGCTGAGGGGCTTCATCGCTGAGAACCCCGAGTACGAGCGTCTTCTGCCTCACGTCAAGGGCAACGTTGGTTTCGTATGTCGCACCTCGCCCGGACGATTGCTGGAGATTTGGAGCAAGGACTAACGGGTCGATAGATCTTCACCAACAACGACCTGAAGGAGATCCGCGAGCGTATCCTCAGCAACCGTGTTGCCGCCCCCGCCAGGGCTGGTGCCGTCGCCCCCGCTGACGTCTTCGTCCCGGCTGGTAACACTGGTATGGAGCCCGGCAAGACCTCTTTCTTCCAGGCTCTTGGTGTTCCCACCAAGATTGCCCGTGGTACCATTGAAATTACCACGGACCTGAAGCTCGTTGAGGCTGGCAGCAAGGTAAATATGACATTGGCACGGTGTAAATCACACAACTAACAACATAAAAGGTCGGTGCGTCCGAGGCCACCCTGCTCAACATGCTTAACATCTCTCCCTTCACCTACGGTATGAACGTTGCCCAGATCTACGACAACGGCCAGACCTTCGACTCGGACGTCCTCGACATTGAGGAGTCCCAGCTCCTCAAGTCCTTCTCCCAGGCCATCACCACCATTGCCTCGATCTCTCTGGCTCTTAACTACCCCACTCTGCCGTCGGTCATGCACTCGGTTGTCAACGCCTACAAGAAGGCTCTGTCGGTCGCCATCGAGACCGACTACTCTTGGGAGGCCATTGACGAGCTCAAGGACCGTATCGCCAACCCCGACAAGTACGCCTCTGCTGCCCCCGCTGGCGGCGCTGCTGCTGGTGGCGACGCCCCTGCCGCTGCCGCGGAGGAGGCCAAGCCCGCCGAGGACGAGGAGTCCGAGGACGAGGACATGGGCTTCGGTCTGTTCGACTAAGCTATTCCTACGCAACGAACAAAAGTGTCAGGATACAACGGTGAAGTGTCGGAGTTTGCGGAGAATGCTCGCCACGGCGAGATGACCATCCAAATAGCATTCTGAAATGGAAACGTTGGACAATGAAGCACCACAGGCGTCGTGATGCATGAAATGCACAGAGCCTTGTGTGACAGCAAATCGAAAGTAAGTCTACACATTTTTTTTTCATCACTTCCTTTGAATGATTATATATTTTTAACCCTGATCTACACCATGAAGATCAAAAACAGCAACAACAAACACTCTAATTTTTTAATGACAAAACACTCAATCCTTTCTCGTTAAGCAAATACTTCATCCGAACTTCGCTAACAGAAAGTTGAACAGGTCCTAGAACAGCCCAGCAATGAACGCCATCGATGAGAAGTGATATCCAATCTTGCCGTGACCACGGACGTATCCCCATTTGATCATTTGCAGGTAAGATGGTCTGTTGAACCCTCTCGACGACAACAAGTCGAAACATGCCAACTATAGAGCCAAACTGTAGACATGCGGTCCTGTCTACTGAAATAAATATCAATTTTCGCTGTTAAATGTCCCTTTTCCGTCCCACACCCTTGTGATGTCTGAGAAAAGAGCAATGAGGAAATACTCTTGGTAGCAGAGCTTCTACTGAGAAGCACCCAGATCGGCCTGCACTCTATCCAGATCTATCCTGACCCAATGCACACGCCAGCCCTCATCAACGCCCCCGAGGCTCTTACACACGCCATTGCTCTCGCTGTTCTCCAACGCCACATCCGCGTGCGCCAGCCCGCCCAGCTCATCCCCAAACGCACCCACCGCCTCGCGGAAGAGCTTGCGTCCCATGGCCTTGGCCAGCCCCCGCCCCCGATACTCGGGCTCGACATGCAAGTTCCCCAAACTCCCATCCAAGGACAAAAACGCCCACGCCACCGGCTGCTGCTGCTCCTCGCCCTCGTCCCCTGCCGGAAAAACCGCCACAGAAGGCAACATGCGTATGGTGTGATGGGTGCGCGGAATCGCCGACCGACCCCTCACCAACCCGATATCCTCCTCCCTCACCCTCCCCCACCTCAACCCTCGCCCTCTCATCTCCTCCTCCGTCGGCGGCGGCGGAACACCAGCTCCTCCACCCCCAAAAACATACTTCCGATACGCAAACCCCACCCCAACATCGCCCCCCTCCCCCCACCCCTTCCCAGCCACCCACCCCACCCCCCTCGCATGCATCGTCCCCACCTTGAGCAAGCCCGGCGCCTCCAACCCGCGCAGGAACGCGGCGGCCGGCATGGACGTGTGCGCGTGGTGGCGCGCGGCGACCTCGGCGGCGTCGGGCGCGGTGACGGCGGCGAAGATGTCGGCGAGCGTCTCCGGGGAGAGGGGCGGGTAGGGGAGCGTGGCGATGTGGGCGAGGAGGGCGGCGAGGTGCGCGCCGCAGGTGCAGTTGTCCGAGGTTTGCTGGGCGTGGTGCTGCGGGTGGTCCCAGGAGAGGTGGAGCCAGCATTCGGTTTCGGGGCGGCGGGCGCGGTCGAGGTAGGCGGCGGCGAGGCAGGGGGTTGGTGGTGATGGTGATGATGGTGATGCGGAAGTGGTGGTGGTTTGGGTGCCGGTGCTGGTGCCGGGGGTTTGGGGGGGTGTTGGGTCGGCGGCTGGGACGGTGGCGAGGATGTGGGCGTCTGGGCTGCGGCTTGAGGGGTGGTGGTGGTGGAACTGGATGCGGCGGTAGAGGGGGAGGCTGTAGGGGAGGCCTGGGTGGAGGTGGGGGAGGAGCGTGGTGTGGGGGTCTGCGGTGTGGTTGTAGACGGGTGGGAGAGCGGGATTGCTGCTGTCTTTTGCTGGAGTTGCGGCCATTTTTCTTTTTTTTTTCTGGAGGGTGGGGGAGAAAAGGCTGCTTCTTTCTAGGTGGCTGTCGTCCTCTATTCTTTTGAAGGCTGGCAGAGAAGGGGTGAAAGGGGAAAAAATAACCTCAGACGAATTGATGTCGGAGATTGTGGAATTTATATAGGTATGTAGTGTGCAAGTCATGTGAGTCAGCTGCATGTCATCGGTTGGTGGGTGCATAGACGGAAGTAAGCGTGAAAAAAAAAATCGTCTGCATCGACCTTCCTCTTTTGAGATACGCGGTCTAGAGGCGTTCAGGAACGCCAATGGTATCCAAAACTCCGGTGTGGGAGAAGTGTTTGTGGTGAGTGGATGTCAGCAAGACAATCCTGCAGTCTTTCTTCTCACAGCGCAGGAGTGGGGGAACCCAGAGAGGTATCAAAGCCGCATTTGATCCTTTTCTCATGCAACAAGTCACAGAGAGCTTGGAGAGAAACAACACTCCCCAAAGCCGTGGAATAACGCCGTACGTTGACCATTTGAACTACCGTAAAACGCCGTGAGAGTCGGATCGAGACAATGAGCCTGTAGCCAACACTCGGAATGAAACACCCGGAAAGCCCACCCCGTCTACCTGGTTGAGTCTGCCAAGAGAATAAAATCAGGAAAAACAGGAACATGAATGCATAAAAATGACATGGGTCGCTCGATCTACTGCAACAACACCAGGCAGACTCCGTTTCCCTAGACAGTCATGGAGAAAATGAAAAAGCCGTCATGAATTAGGAAAAGGCAGAAGGCTCTCTCAGAAGACATGCAACCAGAACCGCTAGGCCGTCGAATCATATACGTGCCCAGACCCGGTACTGCCTTGATTGGAGCTCTGCATTTCTCAATTAATCAGCTTTTACGCCCCCGCACCGTCCGCATGCTTTCTTTGAAACCTTTGCTCATCACCATATGCAGCCGATATCATAGTGGTTCGTTCGTGTCATATTCGTAGCCCCAAACCCCCGAACTTCATCTTCGAATCGTGGTTGGTTGGTTGTTTACTGGGATGCGCACTGCACGCGTTCGGCACCGCCGTGCATGTCATCATCGTCGTCGTCCATACCAGCAGCGCCGCGCGCCCTTGCGTGTTCTCTGGTAGGGTCGATGTTCTCGAGCGGGAAGTCCTCGACCATGGCGTCGGCCGGGGGCTGGGCGTGCTCGATCTTGCGAGCGCCCAAGATGCGCTCGAGCGCGGCCTTGTCCTCGTCCGATAGCGTGGCGTCCTCCGGGCCAATCTTCTCGGGGAACTTGACCTCGAACTGGATGTACAGGTTTCCGAAGTCGTGATGCCTGTACGAGGGCATACCCTGGCCGCGGATGACCTTGACGGAACCTACTGCCCGGTTAATTTTGCCAATGGTGTATAAGGAGTTAGCGGGATGGCTTACCAGGCGAAATGACCTCGCCGGGTGTTATCTCAACGGACAACCACCTCTCGTCAAGGTGCTCGACGTGAATGACGCCACCGGCAAGTGCGGTGACCAAGTCGATCTCACATTGGTAGAACAGATCGTCATCCTTCCTCTGGAAACGCGGGTGAGGCTTCTGCTCGATCTCGAAAACGACGTCGCCAGGCTCGCAGTCAGGAAGCTGGTCGCCCTCGCCGCGGAACTCGATCCTGGTGCCGCTCTTGACGCCCTTGTCGACGTGGACGTGCAGAACCTTGCGCTCGATGACGGTCTTCTTGCCGTTGCACTGCTTACAACGGTCCTTGTCGCGGATAATCTCACCCTCGCCCTGGCAGTCGGGGCAAACGGTCTGGAAGCGCTGGATCATGGGACCCATCTGGCGCATCATCATCTTCATACCGCGGCCATCACAGCCAGCGCACTTCTTGACGGCGCCCTCCTTGCCTCCACGGCCATCGCACTTGGGGCAGATGACGGACTTCTGCAGCGCAAGCTTGGAAACCTTGCTGCGGTAGATGTCCTCGAGCGAAACCTTGTGAACGTGCGAGATGGTGCGGGCCTTCTTGGGACCGGACTCCCTCATGCCACCACCACCGCCGCCGAACATACCGCCAAAGCCGCCGCCGCCGCCGCCGAAGAACTGGGCGAAGAGGTCTTCCGCGGCCATGCCGCCGCCGCCGCCGCCACCGTTCTCCAAGCCCTCCTCACCATACTGGTCGTAGAGCTGGCGCTTCTGTGAATCTGAAAGGATTTCGTAGGCGTGTGAGAGCTCCTTGAACTTGTCGGCCGCGTCGGGGTTGTGTGCGTTCTTATCTGCGGATTGTTAGCTGCACGACCACCGGTTGATAGGTGGGCGGAAAATCTTACCAGGGTGGTACTTCAGGGCGCCCTTCTTGTAGGCCGACTTGAGCTGGGCCTCAGTGGCATCCGGCGACACCCCGAGGATGTCGTAAAATTTCGTCTCGCTCACCATGGCGGCGGTTGTGTGTTTGAAGCGGGTTGGATTGTGCGAGGGGCGTCGACGAGGCTTTCAGCCGGATCGCAGTTGCGCAGTGATGTGGTCGACAAAGACAGACGTGCAAAGGTCTGAATTAAAACAAGTGAGCTTTGTGAGTTTAATGGCCAGCAGCGGACGGATGTGAGGTTGGTGCAGAGAAGTGAAGGCAGTCGAGAGTGGCACGGCGCGCGAGGTTTAAGTCCGTAGCACGAAAGCCGCAGGCGCAAGGCTGGGGGCGACGGGATGTAAGCAGGCAGCGGGAGGACGTACCTCTGCGACAGCGAAGCGAAACGCAGCGTTGGGAGGAGAATGGAGTCTTGGAGCGAAAAACAGTGATAGTAGCGGCGGAGAGACGGAGATGCAGTCGCGGCGATGCCTAAAATTCACGGGCAAGGGTCGTTGGGTATGCGGGCGAAAGCCTAGATAATTCCACGCCTTCCACCTAGTTCGCTGGTTTTCCATGGTTTCCGCCCGCATGCGGCAGGCGGTCAGCATATCTACTGAGCCGCATTCCCGGGGCCCGTCATTCAACTGCCGCCGACGGTCAGTCGTCACTGTATGCAGGGCTAAGGGCTGCTTTTTCTGCCTTTTTTGCCAGCCGGGCGAGACGTCCTCAGCCCTGCGGCTCCCGTTTCGCGCGCCCGACCTGCCCATCTATCGGGCCCAACGCATCATCGCCGTCGCGTCGCCCGGTCAAAGGCCCGATGTTATCGTGATTGGTCGCTGTCATACGTACTATGTAACGCCGCTCTGTGGATACAGTAACAAATTTAATCAGCTTCTCTGCTCCTTCTTTCCACAGTCTTGCCACTCATCCCGCCTACGCAGCCTTCATATTTCGTGTAGCCTGCTCTCACCTGCGCCACCATGTCTGACAGTGATCCCGGCTTCATCGCCGCTCTCGAGGAGGCCAAGAAGGGCTACGAGGAGGGCGGTATCCCCAGTATGCATCTCACCCGCCTCGCTATGGAGCTGGGTTGTTAATCCTTCGTCAGTTGGTGCCTGTATCGTTTCCAAGGATGGCAAAATCCTCGGTAGGGGCCACAACATGAGGATCCAGAAGGGCAGCGCCACGCTTCACGTAAGTCCCCGAGCTGGCGGCGGCCGAGTGGCAGACTGTAGGGCAATAAAAAAAAAATAGTAACATGGCCCTAGGGTGAAATCTCCGCCCTGGAGAACGCTGGCAGACTCCCGGCCTCGGCTTATGAGGGCTCCACCATGTACACCACGCTCTCGCCCTGCGACATGTGCACCGGTGCCTGCATCCTGTACAAGGTCAAGCGCATCGTTTTGGGCGAGAACAACACCTTCTTCGGCGGCGAGGAATACCTCAAGTCCAAGGGCGTTGAGGTCATTAACCTCAAAAATGCCGAATGCGAGGGTTTGATGAAGAAGTTCATCACGGAGAGGCCCGGAGATTGGTAAGTGCCCTTCACACGCTTGACCCAAACCATCGTCGGAAACTTGCTTACCAATATCGAACAGGAACGAGGATATTGGTGAGCAGTAAGTAGGGACTGTGGCGATTAATTCAAAAGACTAGCGGGCCTCATAGCTCGTGAGGCAAAATCTGAGCTTCTACGTGGTTACGAGAGCCTGAGAACAAAGGCAATCTGAACTTCTTGAAATAATTGAAGTTAACATTCGACCAGTCTTGAGCAATACTGCCTTGCTTGTAAACATGATCGTCTCCACCTGTGAGCAGCTAGCCATCCGGGAGCCGTGACCAGAATTTGTAACGGGAGCTAGAGAATCGCGCAGCGTGACGAATGACAGCGTAATGGGGACCCTGGTGGTATAGTCGATATCGTCGCGCTATGAATGTTGCATGTGAATGATATAAGTCTGTGTGAACTGGCTGGGTAGTGTTGATGCTCGACAGAATCGAATGCCCCATTTGCGGTAGCGGACGGGTCTGGCTGGCCGTGTTCCAGGTTTTCGATGGGCCCCATCGTAGCTGTCAAATATGCCAAGGGTTAATGTCAACCATGGCAATCATTGGCGCGATCATCCATTGAGAAGGCGGAGCGCACTTTCGAAAGCTGCTACAACCTTCATGTCTACAGCATTGTCAGCCAAGACCTCGATCAACGTTTAGCTGATCTGATACTCACAGTGACCCCTCCTCTCTTCGAGCTCATCCTCTGCGTACTGGACATGAGCGACACGCGTGCGAAGGCTGCGATGTGTCAGTAACAAAGAACTTTCTTCATGTTGTATGACGCAAACACGCACCGGGTAAAAGTCCGGTCGACCTCATGATTGGAAGTGGTAGCCGCCCATATTTGGAAGAACTGAGTAGAGTAAGCGGCAAGTTGTGCGTGGTGGAAAGCGGAGTACTACATTCATGAGGCGTTGGAACTCGTCAGATAGCTGTTGCTCCTCTTGTGATCTTTCTCTCATAGCATCGTGATACCTTTCCTCAAGGTCCCTCCAGTCAAAGTGGTCAAGTGGCATCTCTGGGTCCAGCTCATCGTCGTCGGGCTGAAAGTGAGATTCAGACTGTTCCGCTCGAGTGTTGGCAGGTGCATGTGAAGGAGTCGGTGTTGTGCTTAGGTGTATATCCTCGTCTGACACGTCGGAATTGGGCTGAGAAGCTATTTGAATGGGTGAAGCATGAGTACCGTGTTGTCCTGCCACCATGGCGTCGTGAGAACGTTTCTGAGACGGACTGTCGGCACCGTCACTGCTCGTGGCTCTGCTTCCCCGCTCAGCAGGGAGTGAAGGTGAGCGTGGAGTACTCATAACTGTAAGCGTGGTCGAGATCAGTTGAGAGGATGACCATCGCTCGTGGTGTCACTTGTCAGCGAGTCGCGTAGGTGTGGCTGGTGAGAACACGCCAAGCGGCGCAGCCTGCAGGGGTGTCCACGCTTGTGGCCTGCGTCACAAGCCGCGCACCGAAGCCCGCGGCCGCCTTGCACTCTACCGCAACCTTTGAAATCCGCTGCACCTATCCTCTGCCACACCTGCTACTTTATGCCCTGCCTCCGCGCGTCTTTGACCGAGCCGACAACAACAACAAGCGCCACTCACCTCAGCACGGATAGCAACCGCCGCGCTCTGGATGCGTAGTCGCTCGGTCACCGTCATCCATTAGAGCTCAACATGTACCACGGTCCGCGCCCTCCGACCTACGTGATTGCCGGGACTTGCTCGGTACCATAAGCCTGCCTGACGACGACTATCAAGACTTGACAAAAAAACCATCCCGCTGAAATGGACTGCGATACTTGCGGGACAGAGCTGACCCCCAAGGTCCGCATCCACTGCCCGACTTGCGCGCGAGCCGCACTCTATCCTTATCGCATCGAACAGGCGTCGTCGCTATTGAGCAGAGAGACACTTGGTCAACATGTGGAAGCCGTGGTCAACGGTACAGAGGATCTAGCAGGACAAGCTGTGTCTCTTGGCGAGACGCTGGTCGACACCCATGAGAGCTCCAAGAGGGTTGCTGTAGAGCGAGATGTCGCTGCAAGAGAGGAGATTCATGAGCGTATCCGCCTGATAACTGAGCAGTCGGAGCTTCTCAAGCGGCAGATGGAAGAGAGTCGCCGTGAGATTGCTGCTCACAAGGCCGCCATCGCTCAGCGTCGCTCCGACCTGGAGTCTGCAACATACAACGTCGACAAGCGTCGTGCAAAGGAGCTGGACATGGTCAAAGAAGTCATCCGAACGGTCAAACATGCCGACGACGTTGGTCACCGCGAGGACATCCGCAGCAAAGTGTGGCACTGCAAGCACGCTGCCGATGTCGCCGGTCTGAAGCAGAGAAGACGACGCACACGAGACGGCCAAATCAAGCCAGAGTACTATATTGGCGGCGTGCGCATACATGATTTGCGCGACTTGAACTGTACGTGCCCAGGAACCCCGAGCATAAGATTACCATTTAATAACTCTGAAAAAGCTGCTTCCCCAGCTCAGGTCACCACATCACTGACACTTCTGGCTGGCCTGCTCGTCCGGGTTGCCAACTACCTTGCCGTGCGGCTGCCAGCTGAAATTACTCTGCCGCACAAGGACTACCCCCTTCCGACGATCTTTTCCCCTTCGTCGTCGTACACACACAAGGATGTGCCGTTTCCAGGCATCACTCCCATGCCGTCTTCAAGCAATAGCCCCACAGCGTCTCGGACGTTTGAGCACGACAAACCGCGACCGCGTCCGAGGCTGCTATATCTCGATCGCAAATTACCAGTGCTCGCAAACGAAGATCCGGCAACGTACGCCTTGTTCATCGAGGGCGTCACGCTGCTGGCATGGGATATTGCGTGGCTGTGTCGGTCGCAAGGCATGGTCAACGCATTCAACGAGTGGGATGAAATGTGCTCGATCGGGAGGAACATGTGGAAGCTCCTGGTCGACGACGCGCAAGCCACATTGAGCGGGCTGGAGCAAGAGGCAGCGCGAACAAGAGCGGAGCCCCGAAGCACGACGGCGGGGCGGTCTTCGGGGATGCCGGACGTGGTGATGGGCTACTTCTCGCACGGCATGTCCAAGGGCTTCTTGGGCAGTGCAGAGGGCGTCAGTTACATGAAGGGGTGGAAGAACTCGACGCCGACAAGAGTGGTGGATCGGGTCAAGAACTATCTCCAAACGGAAATGCAGGGGGCAGAATGGGAGATGCTGGACGAGAGAGAATGGGAAATGGATGAGGAAGCGCCGGCGGGAGTGGATACGGCGGGCGGGCTGAAGAAGGTCTCGAGCGGTACGAAACTCGTGGTAAACGGTAGCACGGATGAGGGGCAGGGCAAGTCGCGGGGTTGGACCAAGCTGAAGAGCAGGAACGACGATAGCAAGTAGCAGTTGGGGGATCAGGATCAGCTATCAGCTATGGCAATCATGCGGAGTTTGTGCGTGGCACAGAAGATCTCTCTCCAAGGCGTCCTTGTCGTGGTGAAACGCGTGGTGGCCTACTTGCGGGACACGGGCGGCTTGTGGTGGCAGCGGAGCAGAATCAATGCAAAAAAAATGCATGAAGCGGTCTCGTGTGAATTGATTGCAGCCCCCTCGCGTCCGTCGAGTTCGGCAGCGACAAGCCGAGTTGCTAGCGAGCAGCTCGCTTTCACAGACTCCATTGACAGCGCGGGATACGATGTGCGGAGCATTTTCACGCTGGATTTGGTGGCGCCGAGCAGAAAGAGGGGCTGCGCGGAGGTTCAAGCTTTGGCGCACGGTTCCGTGACGTCGAATTGAAACACTCCCGCTGTGCCCGCCCGCCGACCCTGAGCCTAAACACCTCAGCCCTATCGAAAACCCTCGACGAACCAGCAGCGCAAATCCAGCGACACGCAATAGCCGCGTGAGGGGGAAGGCGCGTGGGCGCTCCTCATCTCAGCCCCCCAGCGGTCCCCCCTTCTTCGAAGAAGCTGCCAAGTCGCCGTCGATCGTCATAGGGCCAATGCCAATGCCAATGGGTTCGGCTTCGGCGGTGTGGAGCAGCACCAAGTGGAACAAATACTGGAACCGCTTGGTCTGATGCCTCTCCTTGGCACCCGCTATACGCCGGGCTCATTTCGCGGTGCTGATCGGAAGCCAGGCAGCTGATCAACACTCCGGGACGTGGGCAGAATCCGCCTTGCCGACGAGCCGCTGCGCCGCTACGAGGGAGCCACAGGGGTCGACGGTGGTAACAGACTGCGCCAAACGCCACCAGGTGAAGGGGGACCAGCCACCAAAACACTCACAGCGTCGCCGAGTGAGTGGTGTCGTCGACGGGCTGGCCTGACATGCGGACGGCCTGCTATGCACCACCGCTCTGAGGGGTCCTTGTTAGCGGCGGCCAGTGCATCAGGAGAGATTGCGGCTTTGGATACGACCACGGTCGAAAATAGTCAGGCTCCGGATCCCCAGAGAGCGCCAGGCCCGCTTGGGCTGCTCGTGGGCTCCCAATTTCCACAAGCAGCTGGTCAGGTTTGCGCTGCGCCATTATGGGATCGCCCAGGAACAATCTCTCCCATACCCCTGGCAGCCCGCCGCCTCTATCAAAAAGCCGCTCTGCCTCCCGACATCAAGCTTCTCTCACCACGGCATTCGCTCTCACGTCAAAGTGTCGCAGTCGCTCTTTTCCTCTCTATTACTCCGCTTCACTCTTTCAGCGGTCCACTCCCTCTAATATTTAATCTTTCTCGCCACTAAAAATCAACATGAAGTCTGCTCTCATCGCCGTCGCCGCCACGGCTCTGCTCGGCAACGCCGCCGCCAACCACCTCCACGACCGCCACCAGGGTTTCCACAACCGCCGCAGCGGCCTCGAGCTCCGCAACGATGACAACGAGGTCTGCGGTTGCACCACCTACGTGACCACCGTCACCGGCCCGGCCACCATGGTCCCCAGCACCCCGGCCGTTGCCTCTCCCCCGGCTGCTTCTGCCCCGGTTGCCTCTGGCCCGGCTTCGTCCGCCCCGGTTGCCTCTCCTCCGGCTGCTTCTGCCCCGGTTGCCTCTGGCCCGGCTTCGTCCGCCCCCGTTGCCTCTCCTCCGGCTTCGTCTGCCCCGGCCGCTTCGCCCTCGGCTCCCGCCGCTGTCTCGTCGGTTGCCGGTGGTCAGCCCTCGTCGCCTGCCTCCGCCGCCGGTGTCCCGCCCACGAGCGCTGCCCCCAGCTCCGCCCCGGCCACTCCCCAGGCCCCGGCTCCGACTCCCGTCGTGACGTCGTACCAGACCCCGGGCACGTACACCATCCCGGCTACCACCATCACCGTCTCGGACACCACCACTGTCTGCGGCGCTGAGACCACCAGCCTGACCCCCGGTGTCAACACCTACGGTGGTGTCACCACCTCGGTCGTTACCGCTACCACCGTCACTTGCCCGTACGCCACGGTCGAGACGACTGATTCGACCACGACCAGCGTCATCAAGACCACCACCTACACCTGCCCGGCTGGCGGCGAGTACACCATTGTCCCTGCCTACACCACCAGTGTCCCTGAGGCGACCTTGACTCACTACCCCACTCCCGCCACCTACACGCCCGGCACCTACACTGCCCCCGAGCAGGTCGTCACCATCACCAAGACCAACGACGTCTACGTCTGCCCGGCTGCCACTCCCCTTGGTGGTACCCCCGCCGCCAGCACCCCGGTCGCGGGCTCTGCTACCCCGACTCCCTCTGCCGGTGTCGATGGCGCTGTTGGCCAGCCTTCCAGCACCCCGGTCGCCAGCGGCACCCCCGCCGGTTCCCCCGCTGGTACCCCCTCGGCCTCCAAGGGCGTTGCTTCGTCCACCCCTAGCTCCAGCGGCTCTACCCAGAGCAGCAACGGCTTCACCCACAACGGCAGCCAGTGGGCCATGACCTACACTCCCTACAGCGCTGACGGCAACTGCCGCACTGCTGATGGCGTCATGACCGACCTCAAGGACATCAAGAGCAAGGGCTTCACCACCGTCCGTATCTACGGTACCGACTGCGATGGTCTCAAGACCGTCGGTGATGCCTGCAAGGAGATTGGTCTGCGCATGGTCATCGGTATCTACATCAAGGACACTGGCATCGACAGCACCGAGGTCGAGGAGCAGGTCACCGACATCATCACCTGGGGCAAGACTGGCATGTGGAGCCTCGTCGACCTCGTTGTCATTGGTAACGAGGCCGTCTTCAACGGCTGGTGCACCGCCTCTGAGCTCGCCGCCTTCATCACCTCGTTCAAGTCCAAGGTCACCAGCGCCGGCATGGAGCTCGTCAAGTTCACCACCACCGAGACCCTGAACGTCCTCCAGTCGACCGAGTTCTCCGCCCTCTGCGACGTCATCGACATCATCGGTGTCAACGTCCAGCCCTACTTCAACACCGAGTGCACCGCCGACAAGGCCGGTGACTTTGTCGTCTCCCAGCTCGAGCTCGCCAAGGACGCCTGCCCCAGCATCTCCGACGTCCTCAACCTCGAGTCCGGCTGGCCCCACAGCGGTTCCTCCAACGGTGCCGCCTCCGCCTCCGGTGACGACCAGGCCACCGCCATCAAGTCCATCATCGAGAAGGCCGGTACCAACTCCGTCATCTTCTCCTACGGCGATGACTCCTGGAAGCAGGGTGGTGACCTCGGCATCGAGCCCTTCTTCGGCTGCGCCTCGCAGTTCGAGCTCCTCTCCGGCTCCCTGACCATCGGCGGTCTTTCCCTGTCGGTCGACATCGGCTCGGACGGCATCGACCTCGACCTTGACCTCAACCTTTAAACGTCTCGTCTTGTCTTGATATCATTTCTTTGGTCTTGTGCGTTTTCTTG
The DNA here is from genome assembly GCA_023082095.1 of Dothiorella sarmentorum. Lineage (NCBI taxonomy): Eukaryota > Fungi > Ascomycota > Dothideomycetes > Botryosphaeriales > Botryosphaeriaceae > Dothiorella > Dothiorella sarmentorum. The sequence continues at coordinate 159,694 of JAJMVL010000044.1, forward strand.
TAAACTTTTATGATGGGAGCGGTGGTAGCAGCCTTTTGTTTGTAGTAGCGAGAAAGAGGGGTGAGGAGAGTTTTTGAATCAGAAGTAGCAGTTGATTGTTGGTGGTTGTTGAAATATAGGAAGTGTGGAAGAAAACGAAAGGTGCCCTATTGGCCGTGTTTTGTCGTGAAACGAATGAGCCTTAGTAAAACTTACTTACCCCCTACTCTTCTAGTGTATAATATTTAAATCATCAAGTTAAGAGTTTCTCTTCTCCTTCTGGCCCTTGGTGTTTTCTTTGCGTGCTATGCAACGGTGTGACGATAGGGAAGAGGAAATCTGCGCCACCACATACTCTTTTCATTGTGACGGTGTTTCCTGGGTCGCATATCTGAGACTTTGCGAAGAACTATTGCTCACTCTTTCATGCTCTTCTGTGGCGCATTGTCAAAGGCAAAACAAGTTAACTCATGTCCTTTTCTTAACTGCTCTGGGGTATTTTCCCCCAAGTCTCGCATCAACATTACGGTCGGGAGAGAAGGGACGAAACCATCTCCCCTTTCCCCTTCTTTCCTTCGCGCTACCGAGATATTTTCCTTCCTTCGCCTCCTCTGGAATAGAACAGAGTCTATTATGCACGCACACCCAATCTCAGAAACTATAGCTGCCCCTCAATCCCATATAGCCTTTCTCATCTCGCTTTCGTTGTTTTTAGCATTTTTCCCGTGCGCTTTCACTAGTCGCGGTCAATATGGCTTTTTGTGGCCCGTCCACCACCCTAAGCACGGCTTCCCCACACGAAGGAGCTCCGTGGACGAGTAGCCCGTGAGTTTTGATGAAGAGGGGGCCGTGTGTGTGTTTTTTCAATAGGCAGTGTTCTTAGGCGAAGAAAGGGGGGATGGATGGACCAGTGACGACGTGAGATCATGTTTGAGGTAGGAACACCTCGGTGGTATGCTTTCCACACGTTTGTTACTCTGCGAAATCCCTCGGTATCTCGATCGGAGGGTCTCTCTCTAGTAGATCGGGTAGATGAAGTAGGCTTGGGTGTGCCTGAGCTTTGTTTGAGAGTATATAATACCTACTACTACTTTATTCTGCCACGTACGACCATACCTGGTAGATGCCAATATAGATAACTAAGAAGACGTACGGTCCTTGGTTTAGCTAATGGCAAACAAAATGACGGTGGCGAGGCAGAGGGGGTTGAGCGTGGGGAGAGCTGAGAATCTGAGTAGGACGAGTGCGTGAGGGGAAAGGGTGTTGCGGACCTGGACTGGACCGTAAGTTGTAGATGTAGACCTCACAGAGAGAGATAAGAGGAGAAAGCGTTGCTTACAATATTTTATCTTCTTGTCAACCGTAGACACAGCCCGTATTGTACTTATTGCAGGTACCTATACCCAGATTCTTCGTTGTGGCGTCTGGAGTGCTTAAATGTCTGCATCCAGTCCCATCCGAGCATTCCATTTCTCATAACGCAATTAGGGACGTCATTGTATGTACCTCAGCGAAAACAATTCAATAGAGAAGACGTATATATGAATGAAGCGATGCAAATGTAGTAAGCCTTTCGGTCCGTCTTTCTTCGGCAAGGCAAAAACAAGCTTCGGCCACCACGGATTGCAAAACAAAAACGTACAACAGCCGGGATTCCCCAATGGTCACCCATTTGAGTACTAATCGGCCGCATGGCAGCTTGAATGGTGGAGAGCAGACGGGATCCGTTAGATTCTACCAGCTATGGTCGTACGTGAAAGAAAGAGTGGGTGGAATATATTATATAGCGTATTGATCGGGTAGGTGGCCTGGCTGACGGCTCAACGCGCAACCTAAGACGGAATGACCAAGCACAACGCACTCCGGCCGCAGAGGTAGCGTTCATGTGTGCTACCAGCGTGGAGAGCCGGTAGGTATCCTGATTTGGACCGACGGGGGAATAGTAAACGGCATCCGTTTTGCGGCTCCGGTTTGCACGCCGGGTACACAACTCCACGAGCTTCGTTCCTCCACTATAGCTTTTAGCAAATCGATTCAGTCAGGCACTCGCATCTACACTTACGTGGATATTGTAAAGTTGGATCTCATCCCTTCCAAAGCGTTTCCACTCACCATGACCAACCACCCACATGCTTGAACGTCTATACGTCTGCATGCAAAAAAGTCGGTCAAGCCGACAGCATTGCTAGAACGCCCATGATTTCCAGCAGAGGCGCAGACCATCCCATTTCCTTGGGGGGAAGAAAAAAACGTGACCTCTAAAGCAGGTAGCCGCGGACCCTGCTACCACCCATCCGCAGGCACCAACCAACGAACAGGTCGACACAACCACACAAGACAACAAACTTGCAAAAAGAAAAGAAAGAAGGAATGAGGACGATGCGATTTGAACGCATAACCTTCAGGTTGCTCCAGTGAGTGGTTCTGGAATCTGACGCTGTGACGGGAATCAGTATGACGTTGTATTTATGTCGTGTATATCGGATTCCGAGGAACTTACCGCTCCCATTGCGCCACGCCCCCGGTTGTTGGATGCCAGTAAGAAGGACTATGCGAGATGTTATAGGCTTGATGGTCATCAACTGGGAAACTTGGGGAGTGCACAGCGCGGCGTTGTTCACTCACATCCGTACATATCACTCAACTCATCCTCGATGACTCAGACCTAGGTTGAAGTGCAACTTGACAGGAGGCCAACACTCAACCGTCCAACCAGATTCCCTCCCTTTCAGACAGCAAAAGCACAGAAATAGCGCCCCAACGTCTTCAACAATCCGCGAACACAAGCTCGGCATGTGGCACAACAGTTGGATCCAAGATGACCAGAAGCTGAAGGGCTTCGGCATAACCAGGGAGTTTAACGATCTTGACCGTCACGACAGCACAGGGGTGTACTTGTCGGCGGCATACACCGCGGAGAGGGGCGGATACCTCCTAGGAACGAAGGCGGATCATCCCTTAAAGTGCGACCCAAAGTTCCAGCCATACAAGGACATCGTTGCGAAGAACAAGAAATCTCTGGAATCGGCAGTCGCGAAGCCAGGCAGCAATCCGGTAGCGCCCTTGGTGCTTTTGTACCCGGATTTGGATTCGATGTATAATGGGCCCAAGACAACGCCGGGCAACCACCTTTGGGGGAGAACGGCCAGCGGCGTTCGTAGATTTGACGGCGAAACTAACCGCCCTCATATGGGGAAGACGGTCTTGGACAAGAAGAAAGTGCTCAAGGATCATAAGACGGTTCTGGTCAGATCCCCGGAGTTCTTTCAACACGGGCTCAGCATGTGGCACAACAGCTCAAGGACAAATCTCTCATTCTCTCGTTCTCTGGACAGGAAATCATTACAGCTCATCCCTCCGCCTCTGCTCCTCCTGCTGCTGCGCCTCAAACTTCGCCCTCTCCGCCCCCTCATCCCACATCCTCTTCTTCGGGTTCCGCGGCTTGTCCGACTCCACCAGGGGCTCGCCGTCCCCTCTCCGCACTACCTCTTCCTCCTGTTTCTTCGGAGCATCGCTACTACCACCTGACGCGGCCGCGTCGGCCATCTGGCCTACCTGCTGAGACACGCTTCCTGGCTGACTGGGATCCTGCTGCTGCTGGGCATCGCCGCGCTTGACACCGGCGCCGCCGGCGCCGGCGGGGATGTTATGGGGTTGCTGGTCGGACATTCTTGGGGGCGCTCTGTTGGATGCGCTGGGTTGAACGATTAAGCTGGACGATGACGAGGCGGAAATCGTTGCGGATGAGAGGGCTTGTGAGGGTGCTGCTGCGCCGCCGCTGAGACCGATGGCTGCGAGGATGCTGAAGAGGAACTTGTACGTGAGCTTGAGGGGCAGCCAGGCGAACCACCAGAGAGGTCCGTAGAGGAGGCGGCGGAAGAGGAGCCAGGTGATTGTGGTGAGGAGGATGTAGAAGGTGGTCTCAAGGTACCAGGTATCGCTCTTCTGTGATCTGAGCAGGGAGTTGACTAGGGTCTTGGAGTTTGCGAGGAGGCTGCCGAGGTTTGTGTAGTGCTCTCCGAGCTCAGCGAGCGCGGCCGTGGACTGATCAAGGGTTTCTTGAGCAAAGCGGGACCTTGAGAGCTCCGAGGTCATCAACTGGTGAGTGCGTCGTAGAGCAGCAGTCACGTCGCCGGAGGCGTTGGCGACGATTTCGTCCTGGGTGAGTTTCTCGGTGCCGCCACGTCTTCTTCCCGATGTGGGAGTGGTGTTGCCTTCTTGGATGCCGGCGAAGAGCAGTTCGCGCTCTTTCTGCTTTGCGGCCTCGGCGTTGCGCTTGGCTTGTAGCTGGGCCTTTCGGAATTGGCTTCGTGCTCTGTGGGGCTGGGCATTAGTGTCATAGCAATTGGTTTCTTGTGGACAGCATCCCACTCACTGCTTGAGGTCTTCGCCCAGGCGAGCAACTTGAATGTTCAGCCTGCTCTTTTCACGCTCCCTCTCGTTGTCTTTATTCTTATTGCCAAGCGCACCACCGGTTATGAGCTCGTCAACCTCTTGCCTTAGCAGCTCAAGCTCTTCCTCTTGTTGCTTCAAGCTATCGTGGATCTCGGAGCTGAGCTCGATGCGTACGTCGCCCTCTTCGCTGTCGAGGGGAGTGGAGCCTGGTTGGAAGTGGAGTTTCGCAAGGCGGTGGATGAGCTGGACGGTCTGCTTGTACTGGTCGGATAAGGTCGCGAGGCGCGTTGCTAGGGATGAGGTCGGGGTTGTCATTGTAACAAGGCCACGGTGGGCATAGACGCGGATCAGGGAAGATAGGTTTCCTAGCAAGGGCAGGGCGATGTCATCGGAGTTGCAAAACTCGTGGCCGCATGCGGGAACTGCCGCCCGAGCGACTCCCGCGCCGACAATTTCCAGACCAGCAGCAAGCAGCAGCGGACGCGGCCTGCAGCGAGCTCTCGTCCGTTTCCGTCGCCGCAGCCAACCACCCCTCTACACGCGTAAGTCTCCACCCGTGCCTGTGGCCAATTTGCGTCTGACGAAGGGCATCCAGGTCGAGAACGTCTCCCCAGCGTCCTTCGCGTTCCCCCGCAATCGGCCCACCGTCCGCCAGCGTCTCCCGCATCCGCCGTCCACGATGATCACCCGCTTCCTGACCGAGGTGAACACCAAGTTCAACCCCTTCACGCCCACGGCAAAGACTGCACGGAACTTCTTGGCTCTGCTGCCTCCCAATGCCCGCGCAGGAATGAAGATCAATGCAAAGATGCTGCCGAGGACCAGCAAGGACCCGACGACGCTGGGTTTGAAGTTCAGTACGTACAATCACGCTTAGAAGTTATGTTTGAAGGAAGGCTTGCCTTCGCAGCAATTGGCGCTTCGGGTTTCACTATGACTGCATTGTGTTATGGCTCTATACAGGCACCCATGGCTAACTTGAATTTTCTCCGCAGAGGACGGCAAGGAAATGAACCTTGATCTTATGAAGTTGAAGATCAGGGAAATCGAGGAGGAAGTCAACAGGCATTCGCGGCTGCTAGCACGCCAGGAGGAGCTTTCAGGATAGACCTTCATGACCATCGATTTGAGGATCATTGCATTTCACGGAGTTACATGTCACTGGGATGCAAATGGGAAATTCGAGCCACCTTGATGCTCAATCACATTGGTTCAATTGTTCTTTTGTCTATACCAATCTCCACGGCAGCTATGTAGTGTTTCAACTTTGTACCGTTCCGGACTCGGCGTTTCTGGCGCTGTCACACGCCTACATGCTCAAGAACGAGTGCTCTACTGGGTGGGGGCACCGGAGATGAAGAACCACTTGTCAATGCTGGGGTCGATGGGCGCCGGGTAGTTGTTCTCGCCCGCAGGGATGTTGAGGGTCGAGGGGTCAACACGGTCGGGAGAAGAGCCAAGGGTGGTGTTGGCGCTGTGGTCACATTGTCAGCTCAAGAAGCAAATCGTTTGATAAGGACCAGGAAACTCACAGAGAGATCTCATCCCTGGGGGTCTTGCCAGAGATCAGGCGCTCCCAAGCCTCAGCACACTCGCGGACAATGTCCATGGCGTACTTCTTGTTCTTGCACTCGCCGGAGAAGGCGAACTGGTTCTCGGGCTTGCCGTCGGGGATCTTGTAGATGCGGAACCACTCGTTGGTGGCCCTCAGGAGGCCGGGCAGGTGCCTCTCAACATCCTCGATGTCGTTGAGCCTGGGAGCAAGCGGGTCGTTGACGTCGATGACAATGATCTTCCAGTCGGTCTCCTCCTCATCGAGCAGGGCCATGACACCGAGGACCTTGACCTGCTTGATCTCACCAGGCTTGCCGACGAGCTCGCCAATCTCGCAGACGTCGAGCGGGTCATTGTCACCCTTGGCCTTGGTCTCGGGGTGGACAACGTTGGGATCCTCCCAGGTCTGTGGACATGTGTCAGTGTGTGGCTCCTGATGGCGGGGTGCTCGGCGGCAGGTGCGGGGCATACCTGGGGGAAGGCACCGTAGTTCCAGAGGTAGCCCTTGTGGGGGAAGCAGTTGCGAACGAAGCGGAGCTTGCCCTTCTTGATGTCCTGCTTAATGGGGTTGAGGGTCTCCTCCTTGGAGATCTGAAAGGGGCAGCTGCGTCAGCGGGGCCAGGACGGCAGCGGGGTCGAGGGCGGGGAACACTCACCTCCATCTTCGCATTGGTCCAGCGAGGAACCTCAACGATCATGTTGAGGATGGTCTGCTGCTCATTGGCATACAGGGGAATGTCGTGGAAGGGCGAGACGGGGACGCCATCCTTCTCGATGTAGACACGGTGCTCGAGGGTGTTGGGCGTGCCAATCTTCCTGGCAGTGAACTGCTTGGGGGCGTTGGAGGAAACGGTGGCCATGATGGTGGTTGATGGGGATGATGAGGGGGTGAAGTGTCCCGCGACCTGCTGCGTGCGAGATTGAATTTTGTCGAGGGTGGTGGGGTAGCGCGAGGCGTCGGCCAGCTTGCGTGGATTATTAGGAGCAGCCAGCGTTGCGAACGTCAGGGCAGGCGGTCTGCAGACAGCCCGCCGACAACAGCCAAGGTCGGTCGCAAGGAATAATTTGGCCGCGAAGGTCGCAGTCCGTCTGCACGAAGGCTGCACGCCGCTCATACAGCCAGCACGTCACCAGAGATAATCCCAGAGTGGCAGATATTGACCGAGGCTCTGCGTCGGAAGTGCTGATGGCAGAAATAATTGGTAGCCGTGAGGCCGACCTTGGGCCACCCAATGCCGTCTTTTGGTCTGTGCAGGAGGCACAGGGGGGCCGGGAAACGGGCGGGCGGAGTGTTTTGACCACTAGTACAGCTTATGTGGACGCCAGAAGCGCGCCAATCCCTCTCCGGACTCAGACCCCTCCTCCTCCCTCTGCTGCCCAGCATACGGCCTGCCGCTCCATCTTTCGTTGCCGTACAAACTCCCGCCGTAGCTGTCTCCTGCAGGTGCGAGCGCACAACCCATGTCGAAATCACCCATGCTCTCATCTCGGGCCATGCAAACGCCGGCCAGATCTTCCAAGTATTCAACCTCGTGGTCAAACCCATCTCCTACCAAATCCGGAACACTTACATTCTCACGAGCTGCGTACACTGCGCCATGGTCTTCGAATGTAATCATACGGGGCACTTGCATCTGATACAGCACGGCATGGTTCGGCACAATGCTGCTCGCCCACCGCAATGGCACCGGTGGAGAACGCCATTCCGCCGGGCTTGCAGCCCGCTGAATCTCAACAGACTTTGCGTAGTACTCCGTGTCCCTGTTGCTAGACTCCCTCAACTCAGGTGCGCGAGGCCCTGACGGCGGATCATGGCAAGCATCATCGCACCGCCGTAATAGTTTGCCAAGCGGTGACGACGATCTGAGAGGGGCTTGCGCCTTTATTGTGTCAGTAGCCCCATCTTGCGTTGTCCTCACATTCCCGTTTTGGCCATCACAAGCGTCAAATTCTCCCTGGGGCTTTTTTCCCTTTCTCGTATGCTTCGTACACCTTTGATGTTGCTCGTTGGCGTCAGTCTCTGAAGTATCACCCTTGTCCCGCCCGGTTGCTTGGCGACGTGGTGGATGCGTCAACTCTTGACGGTTCTCCTTAGTCCGATGTTTATGAGATGACGGAGGCGTTGGCATTGTAGTCTCCGAATCACCTGGCCGGGATTTTGGATCATCGTATGTTTCTTCCTGTAAGAACTGCGCGCCGGCGCAACCGGCAACCTTGCTCGCTACTTGGACAAGACATCGGCTGGCAGTCTCCAATGGCAAAAGATCAGGACTGCCCTGCCTTCTTTGGTGATGAACGGCCCTTCCCACCCCGATCGGGAGGTGATCTTCAGCATTGTGCTGTCTCTCAGCATCAACCGGCTGCCGAAGCTGAATCTCAGAAGACCTTTGAGGTGCAGCTTCGTTATCACCCCCCACAGACTCAGACCAAGGTATGTAGTATGTGGTATCCGAGCCACTAGCGGGATCTGCGCCGCGTGTACCGAAGCCTAAGTAAGGTTTCTCAGGCAGTTCGATCGGTGGTTCAATAGAGTTCGGGTTGATGGAGGACGAGGAAGCGTGCCGAGCTTTGCCTTTCGGAAGGCATTCCGACCGCTTTTTGGTCGGAATGTTACCATCTCTTTCCGCAAGCGCTGGTCTTTTTGCAGCAAAGTATGCCGAGATCTCGTCCTCCTGCCCCACATCGTTGTCAATCTTCCTCCGTTTCCTCGATGCTTCGTCCGCTAACTGGTTGTCCTTAGGGTCGCTCCGCTTCTGCAGAAACCGCATCTCGGAGAAGACTAGGTCAGGTACTACTTGCAAGGTTAGGAGGGCAACGCGAGAGTACAGGATGCAGCGGAAAGGGCATGCTCACATCCGCGTCCTTTGACGGGTGACGACGCGCGACCCTTCTTGAACAACCCCAGACCCTCCCTTGGCTTTATCTGTAGCCAACAGCCGGCTGCGTCAGTTGCTAACAAGTTGCGGGACGTGCAGGCGCCTTACCGTCAATCTGACCTTAGCCACATTCTTGGCATGGAAAGCATGCGCCGGATCTGGCTGCCTATGTTTGGTTCGCCGGCGGGTTTTCTTCCTGGTTGGTGCAAGCTCAGTCTTCCTTCTCTCACGGTGCCGTCCGCTCTGCTTCTTGTCTGCTTTTGGCTCATATATCTCAGGACGCGTCTTGCGGCGGGGTCTGCGGGTGTAGAGCTCAGATCCACTGCGATCAGCCGACCCGGATAGCTCAGAAGAGCAGCGACTAGCCGTTTTATCCGATGCAGTGTGCTGCTGCGCACGATCTCCATTCCCTGCCTCCTGCGTCACCGGATGATGGGAGTCATTGGTTCGATTGAGGCGGAGCAGCGAACTGTCTGAAGAGAGGTGCTTCTGTGGCCGCTTGCGCCTGCGGTTCTGGTGGGATGATCGTTTTGCCGCGTCTCGGGCACCGGATTCCCTTGCGTGCTGACCTGCCGGTAAGCCCAACGATGCAGGAGGGCCCGGGGTCTTCGTCTCTTCTAGCCATCTGCGGATGTCCATGTGCGGCAGTGGCTGGCTGCTGCTGCAGCTGGCGGATGCGGTCCAGGCCGGAGATCGTCTGAATGCGTTCACCGACTCTCTGATGGCCGTGCCGGACGGCAGTTGTACAGCATGGAGCGGAGCGCGGTGGTTGAAGCTAGTATGGAGCAGGGCACATCATGATGCGGGAGCGAGGCGGGAGGGCCTACTGGCAGCGCTGCGCCGTGTAACGGCGGATCAACTTGGGTATAGCAGGGCGTCTCGACGATGTGACAGCGGTTAGCGGGCGGCAGACTGAGAGACTGAGGGCGCAGGGTGAGGCTGAGGGAGGAGGGTTCGATTGGCCGGGGCAGAGGGGAAGATGGAGAGAGTGCGTTTTGGCGCGGTGATTTCCCAGGGAAGGTGCGAGGCAGTGAGTGCTCAGGACAGAGCGAGGGGGGCCCACGGCCTAACCGGCGCGACTGATCATATCAAACGCTGTTGCTGCATCAACCATGTCAATTAATCACTCATCATCAAAGAAGCGTCCAGGGCGCGGCGCTGATCCTGTGTGGCGATCTGCCGTCTGCTCTCTGGCGGCGGGCTGCCGCGCTGCTTTTCTGGAGGACTTGGGCAGATGGTAGTTTAGTAGGCTCAGCGGACGGTCGTTGGAAAGCACACGGCGGAACAAGTTGGTGGCGGAGCGGCCAGCCTGCAGCCAGGCGCGGGGTCAAGGTTGCACAGAGCGGACTTATCGCGGGCAGAAATCAAGCAGAGAAAAGGATCTGGTGGTGTGCAAGAGGGCGATGTTGTATGATATGCGGGCTCGCCGTTATTCCAGGCTCTCGGATGGCTCGCAGGTTCACATTGCGGCCTGGAGCACGAGCCCCAAACCTACGCGTGCAGCGAGGCGATAAGCTTGAATCTGCGCGGTCGTCACTCAACGCTGGGGCGTAGGGATGGCCGTCGCTCACCACCAGCGGCAACCAATAGCGGCAGCCAGGCGGGCGCGCGGCGGGGACTGCGCGAGGGCGGGCGCTGGTGCTTGAGTCTTGCCATTGGGCCTTATAAGGCCAGGCTAGCGATGGGCCGCATGATCTTTTGAACACGGGATGTCGACGACAGAGTCCTCGACGCTTTTGGGATGGGCGCCCCAGGCTACCTTCGCACGCGTGTCCAATGATGGGTGCGAGAGGCCCCGATCCGCCCCAGGGCCCATCCATAATACGGCCAAGCTCCCTGCCATTCTCCCACAAGGTGAGAGTGAGAGGGCGATTGTTCGATCTCCCTACCGGCTAGCGCAAATTGCAGAGCTGTTGCCCCGCGCCGCCATTGCTGACTCCCACCTCTTGCGTCCGTCTGACTCTGAACACCAATCTTCTTTTTTTTCTGCGACAAGAACGCCGCCTGCTCTGCCGTGCGCATTCCTCCCCCCCGCTGCTCTCTCTGTCAGCCCACGAAAAAATTGCTCCGCAAGTCCGTAACTCTCTCTCCCGTGTTTGCTCTCACTCTCTTCATGGACTCGCTCCGCCTTCAGCCGCGCGTCGCTCCTGCCTGATTTTCTGCTGCGTCTGCCTCTCTGTTCTTTCCTTCGTCGTCCAACGAAGCGCTCACGACCACCTTTTCATCTCTTCACTCGAGGACATTCCGTTGAAACTTTCCACATAGGATCCAGGACTGCCTCGCGTTGAAATGTCGAAACTCTTCATAGGGTAAGCCGCCTTTTTGTGTCGCCATGGCAGGCGCATTCGCTGACGACACTTCAGCGGCCTTGCTTGGCACACCGACGACTCTACTCTTCGTCAGAAGTTCGAGGAATTCGGCCAAGTCGAAGAAGCGGTACGAATTCCTTGCGCGCTAGAATCATGTCCACCGACGCACTCTAATTTCGAGCCTCTCACAGGTTGTCGTGAAGGATCGCGATACCGGCCGCAGCCGCGGCTTTGGCTTCGTCCGCTTCACCCAGGAAACCGATGCAGAGACAGCCATTCAGGCCATGAACAACGTCGAGTAAGTCGCAAGGCGTCGTCGAAGGCGGTGAAGCGTCTCAGCTATGACCGCCGCTGTGTTCGCGCGATAGACTTTGTTCCGCCAATTCAGTTCCGTTTCATCACTAACCTCATTGCAGATTTGATGGCCGCACCATCCGCGTCGACAAGGCCTCTGACCGCTCCGGTGGCGGCGGCGGTGGCGGCTTCCGCGGCGGTTACAACGCTCCTCGTGGTGGTGGTGGTGGCTATGGTGGTGGCTATGGTTAGTTGCTCCCAATTGTCCCAGCACCGTGAACGTCGCAAGACGACATGCCTTTTTGAGCGCTTCTTGCCTTGCTTGTGCCCCAAGCATGTGCTAAACGTCTTACTCAACCCTTCTTCCACGTTACCGTCCAGGAATATTTTCCTTGCTCTTGTTCGCTAACACATTTCTTTCAGGTGGTGGAGGTTTCGGAGGCGGCCGTGGCGGTGGTGAGTAGAAGCACAATCTCACAAGGTCGTTTCACATGATGCTCACATGCTCGCAGGTGGTGGCTATGGCGCCAACGGCGGCGGTCAGTGGGGCTCCGGCGGCCAGGGCGGTGGATACGGTGGACAGCAACAGTCCTACGGAGGTGCTCCTCAGGGCAATTGGGATCCGAACCAGGGTCAGGGTCAGGGCCAGGGCCAGGGCCAGGGCCAGGGCGGCCAGTGGTGATCAAGATGCCGTCTTGGCTTCTTTTCTCTTCTCTGCTTCGTCTTATCTACGGGAGCCTTCTGGGCTCCTTAAAACACCGGTCTGGAGGGATACCCATAGCCACACTCTTTGCGGGCGTCAGGACACTGGCTCTTGGCGCAGGATGGGGACTTCATGAAGATTGAGAACATGGATCTGTCAGCTTTCCTATTTGCTTTGAAAGGTCGGAACAAGGTACAACAGACACTGGAACTTGCATTTCTCTGCCCGTACCTAGGGATGATACCCCCATCGAATCATGCATACTCTCTGGGCTCTACCAAACATCGACTCGCACTTGTGAAGCGGCCGACCAGTCATGTTGGGCGGCCAGTCGGGCGCAGTCTCATGACCTCGCACGCAAAGGTAGGTGGGAAGTCGCAAATGTAACACGTCGCACGGCAGTCCATGTTTGCGACAAGGCGTGTGGCGCCGGGGCTGATTGACGAAACGGCGCAGGTGAAGGGATCATGGCTATGGATGGTCCGCCCTGGTCCGCTGAACGCTGCAGAAAATCATTTCATCAAGCTCCCACGACTCGGGCCAGTGCACGTGACTGAATGCGCCCCGGGCCAACCGCAGCGTCGACAGTCAGCAAGCCCCCAGACGATCCCCGTTGCCGCCGCCACCCTGCGACCCCACGGTCAAGTGCCGACTTATCGCGTATCTGGATCAGCGGCGCTATGATACGCTCTTAACATACCGCTGCCGTGCTCGCCACCATCTCTCGCGGACTCCTACTAATCCGTTCATGATGAAGGCGCCTGCGACTACCGAGCGGCTGTCCGTCCGCCAGCCGGCTCCCGTGAAGCCTGCCGCAGCCACTAGGACCGCTCTGGTCCTCCTTGTCACGCTATGTTTTGCGGTTGCCGCCTTCGATCGTCTGGTGGGCCTCGTGGGCTCAGAGCTGGAGCAGCGGGCACGCGAGCAGCCCGGACCAAAGACACCAGGCTTCTCGTGGGATGCTGTAAGTCGACCCCCTGTTTTCATCTTATCTGATCCTCTTGCACCTCGAGTACTCATGAGCCGCATAGATTCGCACCACAAAACACCTGGCGTTTCAGCCATGCTACCGCGACTTCCGCTGCGCACGCGTCCAGCTGCCGCTCGACTGGTGGAATGGAACCTTTCCCAGCCGGTCCATCAGCCTGGCTGTCACCATGCTGCCCGCCAAGGTCCCTGTCACGGACCCGCGCTACGGCGGCCCCATTCTATTGAACCCAGGCGGGCCTGGAGGCTCTGGTGTCGACCTTGTCAAAGAACGAGGGCTTGCGATCCAAACCATCGTCGATTCGCCCATAGACCCAGGCTCCGAGTCGCCGGAGAACTCCACCTCCAAGTTTTACGACATCGTTGGCTTCGATCCACGCGGCATTGGCCAGACCACACCTGGCGCCCATTGCTTCCAGGCCGCCTCCATCCGAGAGTCGTGGAACCTTCGTTTGGACTCGCAGGGCATCCTGGGCAGCTCTGACGCCGTCCTTGGGCGGCGGTGGTCTATGGTCAAAGCGCTTGGTGCATCATGCGCAGGACTAGCGGAGGAAGGCGACGTGAAACATTACATCACCACAGCATCCGTTGCACGCGATATGCTGGAGCTTGCCGAGCTCTTTGGGCAGCACCGCGAAGCCGAAACCTGGGGTATCCTGACGAAAAATGCGGTCGAAATGTGCGACAAACATAGCATATGTGCGTCTATGCAGCTGCCTGAGATCTACGTTCCCGGGACCGAGAAGCTCCAATACTGGGGCTTCTCGTATGGTACGCTGCTTGGAAGCACTTTTGCATCCATGTTCCCCGACCGCGTTGGGAGACTTGTTTTGGATGGTGTGGTTCACGGCTCGAACTACATGAAGACGCTTTGGTCGGACAACCTGCACGATACGGAGAAGACAATGCAGGCCTTCTATGACCGTTGCGCAGAAGCTGGCCCAAAGGTCTGCCCGTTCGCCAATCACAACTCGACGGCGGCAGACCTCAAGATCAGAGCCAAGTCCATTCTCACTAACATGTACCACACGCCGCTTCAGGTCAACGGCGTGTTTCCTGAAGTGGTCACTTGGAGCGATGTCAGGCTGTTCATGTTCATGGCGCTGTACGAGCCACTGCGCGCGTTTCCACTCATGGCTGAAATGCTGGCGGCCCTGGAGCGCGGGGACGAAGACGGTGAGATGGAACGCTATCTGACAGGCAAGCACTTTTTCGCCTGTGCCGCCAAGGGAAACAACACAGACATAGCGCAGGTAGATGGCGAAGCGTCCATGGCTATCATGTGCAGCGACGGAGATCCACAGGACTACGTGGATATTGACAAGTTCAACGAACACTATCACAAGCTTGATGCCATCTCTCCCACCGCAGGCGCTATGTGGGCTGGTCATAGAATGAACTGCGCGGGCTGGAAGTTCCGACCAAAGTATAGATTCACGGATTACAAGGAGGACTTTGGTGGCAACACGGCCAACCCTATTCTCTTCATTGGCAACACTGCAGACCCAGTCACTCCGCTTGTCAAGTAAGATTTCTTCACCATACTAGCCCCCTCCCGTCATGAATTAGACTACTGATGTCACCCGCAGCGCCCACAAGATGAAAGATCTTTTCCCTGGCTCAGAAGTCCTGGCGCAGAACTCTCCCGGCGTAAGTGCTCCGTGCTCTTGTGGATTGTCACACCTTAAAAGAAAGTCCCAATAAAGGCAGTAACTGACCTTGCCTACAGCACTGTTCACTCGCAGCCTTCTCACCTTGTACGGTCGGTTACATCCGTTCTTATTTCAACAACGGCACCGTGCCTGCGCCGAAAACGATGTGTGAGCCCGTCGAGATACCGTTCATCCATCCTAGCCCAGAGCTCCACCTCCTTTCCACCGAGGACATGCAGGCAATGAGTGCGCACCAGAACCTGAGCCAATCCTTTGGAAAGAATGCCTGGGGTCTTGGGAAAGCAATGCTTCCCAGGGGAGAGAGCGGGTTGACCATGAGACTGCAAGGCGACATTTGAGAGTCACGAAGATGTGAATAAGATGGGGCTTTGGGGGCTCGATACTGGAGCGATTTGTTGCGACTACGGCTGACTAGATGCGTTAGAGTGCCCCAGAGGACTTTTGTTGGGTTCCTGAGTGTTTGGGAAGAGCATTGCGGAGCTCGAGTTTCTCTTTATATTCTACCCCATGTTGTTGGTTTCAAGGACGCGAAACTGATGGATTGGATAGATGAGCAAGATGACGAGACATGAGCTACGGATACCAGGGAGATGGATGTTGTGGTTTTCAATGCAGCAGTTCATTCGTGTCGTTCTTTCGGTACTGATCTTGTGGCTCTACGTGGTCGTTGCTTGGATACATAACTTCACCCCCAGTTGTCCATGCGATTCTATATGCATTTCCAAAGTTTTGTATTTTGCTGGAGCAGACCCAAGTTCTGGCTTCCCAAAGGGTCAAAGCTAGTCCCAAACAGGAAACAAAGCACAGGGATGCGAACTCTACTGCATGTCAGCACATTTTATCTTTGTCTAGGTACCATTCATCTCCATATATTCTTGATATTGCACCGCCCTCCGCTACGCCTGTTGCCAGTCCAAGAGCTGCAGGATAGAGCTCACGTCCCCATGAGGAGTCAACGCCGGGCCGCGGCGATGGCAACCATGGCATGTGACGATCGCGCAATTGCATCATAATGCGTCGCCCCCGGACCAAGGTCCCTTTCAACCTCAAACCATCCACAACCAGCTCAATCTCCGGTCCGGCAGCAATACCCCAACCAACGAAAACAACATGTTCCAGAGAGCCTGCAACGTCGCCAGCCAGTCGGCCTGGATAGCCAACCCCCCTTTCACCGAGAAAGAGCTCCAAGACCAACGAGCCAAGGTATGTTAGATCATTGCCATCATCACATGAGTCCTGCCATCACCAACCACTCACAAAGGTCCACATCGTCACCGGCGGCTACTCGGGCGTCGGCCTCGAGCTGGTCAAGATTCTGTACGCCGCAAATGCCACCGTCTACATCGCCGGCCGCAGCGCCGACAAGGCCCGCCAGGCCATCGACGCGGTCAAGAAGGCCCACCCCAACGGCGGCGGCCGCGTCAAGTTCTTGCAGCTCGACCTGGCCCACCTGGCGTCCATCAAGGCGTCGGCTGAGGAGTTTCTGCGGTTGGAGGACCGGTTGGACGTGCTGACGAATAACGCCGGCGTTATGTTTCCGCCCAAGGGAAGTGTGACGGAGGAGGTATGCTTTTTTTTTTCCTTTTGTCTCATTCTGATTTGTGTCTCTTTCTGCTATCTCCGCCATCCTTTTCTTCTTCTTCTTCTTCTTGGGTTATGTAGTCTAGACCAATGATTCAGTCCCAGTGATTTGAATACTGACAAAAGCCCGCACTACAGGGCCTCGAACTCCAAATGGGCACCAACTGCGTCGGGCCCTTCCTCTTCACGCAGCTGCTGGTGCCGCTCCTACGCAAGACGGCGGCCGCCTCGCCGCCCGGCGCCGTCCGCGTCACCTGGGCCGCGTCGACCGCCGTCGACCTGCTGGCGCCCGAGCACGGCGTCGACCTCGAGCACGAGGCCACGGCGACGGGCGACGGCAACGGCGGGCCAAAGGTGCTGGGGCTGCCGCAGCTGAACTACGGGCAGAGCAAGGCGGGGAATGTGCTGCTGGGGGCCGAGTTTGCGAGGAGGTATGGTGGGGAGGGGATTGTTAGCTGCGTGAGTGGTTTTCTTCTGCTTTCCTCCATTTCCTTGACGTTTGATCATGTTTTTTCTTTCTTTCTTTCTTTCTAGGCGGTACTGACTTGATGTGTAGTCTTGGAATCCGGGGAATTTGTACACGGACCTTTACAGGCACAGTGGTTCGGTTGTGGGGATGGTAGGGGTGAGTGTCTCTCCCTTTCTTTGCCCTGCGTCTACTGCCTTTTCTTGCACTCCCATCCCCAGCAATAAAATCTCATTCGGCTCACCCATGCATAGCGCGGTCTCCTTTATCCCCCGATCAAGGGAGCCTATACGGAACTCTACGCCGGCTGGTCTCCGGACATCACCATGCAGAACAGTGGATGCCTCGTCGTGCCTTGGGGCCGCATTCAGCCACTGAGGGCCGGCTTGGAGCAGGCGGTCAAGCGGAAGGACGAGGGCGGCGTGGGCGTGGCAGAGAAGTTCTGGGTGTGGTGCGAGAAGGAGACGAAAGAGTTCGTGTAAGTAGTAGTCGGTTGAATAAGTGGAGCGGGGAGAGGTTGAGGTCAGAAAAGGGGACTCTGGGCTCGGTTATGGAGAAGTGATGAGCTGGCGAGCTGTAAGTGTTGGCTGGTCTTGCTTTATACTGTATAATTCCCCGCCTATATCAATGGAAACAACCGATTCAATCTATTGGGCCGTGTAACACCACTCTTTTCGAACCAGCCCTGGCCCGTTCACACACAGATCCATGTATGAACTAGATGGGGAGGCCATCTCAGTGATTTGCTTGAAAAGTAGAAAAGCTGAGGGCGGCCCCAACGTTGTTACACGCCAGCTAGCTTTGGTCAGAATAGATCCCCAAGCACAGTTTGCTTCAGCACTTCCGGGCATCGAGGCCCATTTGCCTACTGCATAGTTGACTGTATGTCCGCCAAGGGTTTCCCAACAAGCTAGGTTTCACGTGGTGTATGGAAGATGGCTCCGCTGCCAAGAGTCATACGCGGCAATGACATGCCCTTGTGCTGTTGAATATGTTGACCTTTAAAACCTGGCTCTTCTTGCACAAGCTCAAGAAATCAGCATCAACTTACGTAATACTCTGTCTGAAACCACGAAAACCATAATAAAGATTTACTCTTCGGGGTTTTGCGCGCCTACCCTATGTTTTTTGCCATCTATTCACGCTGTGACCATCTCCGTGCGTGGAGAGGTGTGGACGCTGTGCATGGTTTTTCTCTAATGCTTGGCACGGTCACCATAGGGGTTTGCTGTTGTTCATCATCCTTAAATGCCATCATCGTGTTACTTTCATATTGCTATCCCCTTTAGGAGCATGAAATGGAAACCCTGCACAAAAGGCGTAGTAACAATCATTTACTGGTATGCTCGAAGCAACAAAGTATAGACATTCGTGAGGTCCAATCCGGACTGCTCAAGGCAAACAGTGACACAGAAGTAAAAATCTTGAAGCACTGCTGCGCTCCTTTTAAGGCGTTCAACCTTTCCCGTCCAGGCCAAAATCCATAGATGACCTGGACCCCCCCCCTCTTACCATCGCTCCGCCATGCGCCCCATCCCACGCACACACGCGTGACGCCTCTTCCTCCTCGAATACGTGCGTACCTTCCCACGTGCTCTCCGCGGAAGCGAAACAATGAATCCGCCCGCTCCAAGTACTGCATAAAAGCTGCCCCGAGTAACTTCCCCCACTTCCTCTTTCCACAACGGGGATGGCAGTTTGCCTTGGGATTTTTCTGGGGGTGACGACACATGAACTTCGGGCTTCTTTCTCGGAGCTGGGAACAAGCTACTCATGACGTTCCAGTGGACCACACAGCGAGCTGGTGCTGGAGAACAGCTGCAGCATTAATGCCAAATGCTGCGGTTCAACGCCGTTATTGGCGGGAGGGTGTGTATCTTTAGTTTGGTATCATGGACATCAGCAGTATCTCTGCTTCTCAGCGCGTGGTGAGAGGAGGGAGGCATGTTTGATTCACGCCAGGGCAATTCCAGTGACTGACCACTTGGCGTAAAGTGCACCGCGGGACAAAGAATCGGGTACAAGGTGATGATTATTCCGACTAACCCGTCTGCTAATCGAAGATATCTACTCGAGTGACGCGCCTGCGCCTGACCAGAACTTTTTTCAGGGGAAGGAACGTGTCGCTGCTGGCAGTCAGAGTCCGTGCCATGGCATGCCGCCTGGACCAATATCGAGCGTGGGACTTCTTTCCCTACCAAAAGTCCACGCGTATATAAAAGCGTGCAACCCGACATTAAGATCACAAGGAAAGAAGAAGACAGGGAAGAGGAGGAAAAACGTGGGTCACACACAGCGCACGCCCTGCCCGGTAGTACCCGCACTCCAAAGAGAACCCCGTCGTAAGGAAGAAAGAGGGAAGAAAAAGCAAAGAAAAAGCCATGGCGGACGATCCCCCTCCCCCCTCTGAAAAAGGAAAAACAATAGAAAGAAAAAAACCGCCAGCCTTGCCTGCAAAAACGCACAGGGCTCCTAGCATGCATGCATGCATGCATATGCACATGCATGAAGCACGACAAAAAACGCAAAACGCACGCACAGGGCAGGGACTCAGGGAGCCGCGCCTTCCTTAACCCCCCTCACTCCCTCAAACCCTTCACTAGGAAAAAAAAAAAAAAAAAAGAGCCATGCAGGCACCAAAGTGTGTAACCCCGTTGAAGTCACACACGCAAGTCATTCCGGCAATAACATTTGGGTCCCGCACAGACACACACACACTCCCCCCAAACCCTTGAACCTCATTCCCCCCCGCCGCCGCCGCAGCCGCAAGCCGCAAAGCCGCAAAGCCGCTCAGCCGCCAACTGGGGGCCGACCGCCACTCCACCGTTTATCCATCATGCCATTCCAGTATTATTCCCTCAGCTGAAAAAGAGAAAAAAAAAACGTGGTCAACGACGGGAGGCTGCATGAGAAACAAGTCATCAGCCAATTCCTCAGGCCATCCCATCAGCCTCCCTTTGTCGCCTCCCGGCCCGCCCTCCCCCCCAAAAAAAAAAGGAATTAAATGACCACGAGGCAGCCACCACCACCACCGCAGGGCTGGGGGAAAAGAAAAAAAAAGGAGAAAGCGTACGACTTAGTACCGTGGTGGTCTCAGAAGAATTAGGTGGAAAAATCGCATGTTTTATGTGGTGGTGCATGTGTGCAATGAGCACGCAAAACTATCCAACAATCAAACCGACGACCACATCAAGAGAAAAAACCCATGTACATACAGTTCCAAAGTTCCCACGTCCACGGCTTCTCTCTCCCTTTATCCCCCGTTCGAGACGAAAGCGCTAGTGATAGCATTATAAATACCGGGCTTTCCCTCCCTCCATCCCTCCAAGTAGATTTATCTCCAAGTCTACGCGGATCCCCTTTTTTCACCAGATTCGAAACAGCCAAACGGAGCGTTGGAGGAGAAGAAACTGGAAGAAAGGGAAACCGCCACCGATGCCGCGGGGTATACGAAAGAATGAAGGATTAAGCAACCGTCCAAACGATAGTCGTATGGCGGCGGAAAAGGGGACAACATGATCAAGATGACGAACCGAAAGTAGAAAAAGCACAAAAACAGAAGAAATGGGACGAAGCAACAAGACAAATACCGAAAAGTAGGAAGGAACAAGATTGAGAGATATTAGTCACAAGAAAAGACAACCAAAAAGCTCTCCCAAGGTATCTGAACAACAAAACAATCAAGCAGGAAAAAGAAAACCCCCAAATAGTTTGAGAGCCAAGAAAGAGACAGATAAGAAAATACACCGCCCCCCCGTGGCTTGCAAGCCTCGAACAAGAAAAAACCCCCCGAGCTGAACCCCCGGAAGGATGAACCGCCCCCATGAATGCTTGATTGGAAAAGCACAACGGCCAGCCAGCCTCTTCAGCCGCAACGGCAAAGTAAACACCCACACGCGCCGAAAAAGGGAACAAACAAAAAACGCCACTATGCTTCCCACACGTGGCTCTCTCTCTGCAAGACATAAGACACAATAAAAACAAGAGCCGCCCTTTGGAATGAAACCCCAAGAAAAGGGGGGGAAAAAAAAAGTTGCCACCACCCACTGTTCGCTACGTCTCGTTTCGTGAAAAAAGTTTCGTCGTCGTCATCTGCCGTGAAGAAAAGGAACCCCCTTTTCCTTTTCCCGGATGAAATAGTTTTTGATGCCGTAATAAGGGACAAATACAAGGTTGTTATCGTGCGGTCATATGGCAATAGATAGGCCACTCCCTCGGGGGGAAAGATAAAAACAGGAGCCATGGGTTCTTGGATAGATGTATTGGAGGGAGATGGAGAATGGGGGGGTGGGGCATCTACACCACGAGCTCCCCCAGCCCCAAGCCCTTTCTCCTATGCGACCTGGCCGCCAGTTTCGTCCGCGAATCGACGTGGCCGTCCCACCGCGCCTGGACAAACCGGTCCCCGCACCCGCCCTCGTTCTCGACCGTCTGCACGCCCGCCATCTCGCCCCAGCTGGCGCGCTCAAACTCCATGATGCCGCCGAACTTGGCGTCGCTGTTGGCGACGAAGAAGGCCGAGCCGTCGGGCACGAAGGCGACGCCGCTGACGGAGCCGAAGAAGTCGAGCGCCTGCGCGCGGTCGAACGTCTGCGCGTCAATCACGCTGACCACGTCGTCGGCCTCGGCCGAGAGCAGCACGCGCGGGCCGCCGCCGCCGACGGGGCTGAAGTGCAGGCTGCGCGGGCACGCCATGCTGGAGGCGATGGTGGCGAGGGGCTGGCGCCACCAACGGGCGTCGTGGACGACGACCTTGGAGTCCTGGGCGCCCGTGGCCAGGTGGATGCCGTCGTCGGACCAGGCGCACGCGAACGTGTGCTCGTCGTGCGAGGCAAGGCGTTCAAAGGGGCGGCCGGTTTCGGCGTCGGTGATGAGGGTTTCGTGGAAGTCGCCTACGACCATGCGCATGCGGCTGTTGGGAGACGTGGCGGAGCAGTTGATGGCTTCCTCGTAGCCGAAGTCGTAGAGGAAGCGGTTGGTGGAGCAGTCTAGAACGCGGAGGCGCTTGTCGTTCGACGAAAACGCGGCCATGTTGGCGCCCGTGCTACGGCTGGCAAACGTGTGCACGTGGTTGGTGATGCCGTTTGGCTCGTGCGTGATGAAGCCCTGGGTGGGCTTGCTGCCGTATTCCGACTGCAGGTCGACCAGAGCGTATTCCCCGTGGAAGCCACCTGCGATAAGCATATTCTCCGAAGTCGTCATGGATGTAATGTCGAAGGTTGCAGAATGCAGCGAGTCAAAATGGGACCTGGTCAGATCCATGACGCAGCTGGTTGAGTTGCCCAAAGAATCCGTGCGCATTACCCTGGACCGGCCGGCGTAGAAGATGTCGTTTCGTGAAGTCGTCGCAATGAGGTTGCGCAGCTGGAAGTGGGCGATCAAGGCGTGGTGGTTGGTGTTCATTCTCCGAAAGCGGAAGAAATTCGCCGTGTTGGGCAGTTGGTTGGCCATAACGGGCGGACTGCCGCCAGCTCGGCCCACCGAGACTTGATAGAGCCTTGAGCGGGCATGTCTGGCTGATTCCCGGACGGTTTCGAGCCTGTCCCAGTTGATGCCTTGGATGTCATAGCGGTTTCCCTGGAGCTCTTCCTTGGATATTGACCGAGGGCGGTCCCAAAGCTTGACTTTACGGGCTTCGGGTCCGATGTTACTCAGCCTATATTCGGGTATGCCGCCGGCAACAACACGCCAGGTGTCCATGAATTTGCAGATGTCTGACTTGAAGTTGTAGTCGTCGACCGACGGCGTGTTCACCTCGAAGTCTTCCCAGTATGGGGGAATAACAAACTGCGAGTTCCCGAGACTGAAAGATGCTGGCTGGAGGTTCATAGGAATATACGGAGGCGCGACACCGCTGCCGGCGCCGGCTAAGGATGTCAGTGCCGGGGAAGCGTCGTGGGTCGGATCCTGAGGCTCAAGAGGAGTCGCAAAGTCAAAGGCCAGGAAGCTGTCGTCAGTGGGTATGGCAACGCCGCCGGGCTGGGTGTCCTCCATGTCGGAGTCGGCGTCGTCAGGCATGGCGTCTTGATCCTGCTCGTTGTCGGCGTGATATGCGGAGTCCTGGGTGGAAGGATGCATCGCGGGCTGGGAAGAGGGCGGACTTATGCGGTAGGGAAACGGGTGGATCTGGGGTACGAATATGTCATGTCCAGCACTGGCCATGGCCGAACGGGTGGTAGGTTCAGGACGGGAGGGAGGGTTCGCGGCTGGTCTGACGTGATAGCTAATAAGGGCTAAAGAATATGCGAAGAAGTCGAAAAACGGCGTATGTGCAGAGGGTCGCCACGAGACGTGCAGTATGTACAATGCTCTTGGGCGTTCACGTTAGCTCTGGCAGGACGGCAAGCTGCATGACCGAACGGGGGGCGCGGCAGCTGGGATTGGGGCGACAGCGTGTGGTGTCGGTGCTGGGGAGCGGGAGCTGTCTCGGAGGGCTCAGTCAGGCCTCGTGCGGGCGCGCGGATTGGACGTAGCGAGGGTGATACGGATGGAAGTGAGCTTGCATCTGTTCCTGCTCGTCGCGCGCGGGGGAGCGATCTGCGAGCGGCGGCAAGGCGATAAGGGCAAGGGCAAGGGCAGGGCAGGGCCGGGGCCGGGGACGACGAGGGGGCCTGGTTCTGGCGCTGGCGCTGGCTTTGGGTAGCTCTGGCCCTGGCGCTGGCTCTCGCTCTGTACGTGCGCCGCGGCTCTGCTGTGGTTATGATGTTTGAAAAAACGCAACGTGTGCGCGCTGCTAGGTAACGGCACCGTTTGTTTAACACGCGCTCCCTCGCCGAAGTGTGTGGGGTTCACGCCGCCCGCTTCTGCGCGCCAACGCTCTTCCTGTTCCCCATCAGGGCCACGCGCAGCCCGACCACATGACGGTGCAACCTTGGCCACATTCGATGCACCATGCAGCGCGCGAAGCGTCGGACCACCTCCCGCTTCCAGCCCCTCGAACCATCCCTGCTCCGCACTCATCATCAACTCTCTCGCCCTTCGTCAAGCAATTAAATCGTTATAGGTGGACGACATGTCTACGTACATACATACATGCCGCGTCGTGGCGCAAACCTGCCCGCTTCTCCCAGCCGCCAGCCGCCAGCCGTCTTCAACTCTCATTAAAAACCCGCATTACCCGCCGACCCCCGTCAGCTCGGCTCCGCCCGTCATGCGAGTGTGAGCAGCGCACGTTTGCAGATGCTGCTGCCAAAGGGTAAAAAAAAAAAAAAAAAAAAGGGCCCGTGTCGGAATCGGTCCAGCTGCGCTTCGCCTGTGCCCTGGCGCCGCCCAATCAAACCGTACAGTCTTCGGATCAACGCTGTCCCGGTGCCACCAGCTGCAGCTTTCAGACGCGCTGAGAAACCAAATGCCCAGAGAAAACGCCACCATGCAGCATGATTAATGCTCATAGTACGCTTCGTATCCTTGCTGCTGATGCGATTGCGCCGGCCATGCTCCAGCCGAAGTGCTCTGCTGCTGCGACCACCCGCTGCTGGACCCCTTGAGTCTGCGTTCTATTGATCAAAAGGTCAGTACTGCATCATCCAATCTGCCCATGCGCGCCGTGTACGTACCGTGCTCAAAGTCCTGCCACCGCTTCATCGTGATCTTGCTGCTGTCAAACTCGCCGTCGTCCTCGTGTCCGCCCTTCTTCGTTTCGCCGTCCGTCTTGCGCGTGTCACCCCAGCTGAAATCATCAAACTTCCAAAACGCGTACGTTGGGAGGACGAAGTTCCAGATGGGCAATGACACGAGGTAGATCATCATCCATGCCACGTACGACCACCGATGAGCGGTGAGCACAATCAGAATGGCGGGGAGACCGAGAATGAGCGCGAGCAACACCAGCGGAATCGTGGGCGCCGCCGTGTGCGTGATCGCAGCCTTGATGGCAATGGCAACTGTTCACGTGTTAGCTGCCGTTACTCCAGACGAACCCACCAGAATCAGCTTACTCAGATAGATGGTGAAGGAAATGGCCGCCGGCAGCACAAGCGTGCCCACAAGCTCGATGAAGACGACAAACTGCATGCTGAAGCAGAAGGTACCGCAAAGATCCCTGACGAGAACGAGCTCCATCAGGTTGTGGACGGTGCTGTTGATCCACCGACGCCGCTGAGAGAGCAACACCTTGAACTCTTCCGGAACCGTCGTCTTGCAGACCGCTTGTGGAACAAACACTTGCTTACGCTTCGGAAACGTCTTCAGCATCAGCGTTGACAGGTAACGGTCCTCGCCGAGAAGAAGCAAGTTCTTCTTGTGCAGCGTGTCGACGACATTCTCCGAATAGTGCTCAACAACGTCGGGGTTGGCGAGGATAGGCACCCAGTAGTTTTGTCCGCCCTTGGGCGCCTTGATGCGGTACATGCAGAAGCAGCCAGGCAAGCACGTTACACCGCCAAAGACGGATTCGAAAGACTTGGCCTGGTGATGAGAGATGAAGTACCTGCTACCCGTTAGGGAATCAAATGTCGATCACACGCACAGACGCTGAAACTTACTCGAACACCTGAATCATTGACACCCACGATTGCCGCTTGTTGGCGATCTTCGTCTCGCCGCACAAACCCATAATCTCGGGATCCTTGACCATCGCGGAGATCATGTGCGTTAGGGAATCGGGGTAAATCTTCGTATCCGCATCGACCATCAACACGATCTCGTAGAAGTCCGGCGAAATTCCGGTGATCTTCCAGATTCCGTTGAACATCTCAAACTCGAGCTCCGTCATGCGTTCGTCAAACATAACCTTCTGGAGGAACGACATCAGGATGATCTGGCTGTCGCGCTTTCCACGATTTCCCGGCTTGGACTTGCCGACCTCGTCCGGTCCGCCGCACTTGACAACGAGCATCATCGGCACGCGCTGCTGCTTCTCCAACGGAATGAGTGAGTCGTCACCGTAGTCGTAGAATCCGGAATAGATCTTGGCCATGTTGTGTCGCTTCGTACCACTGGCGACAGCGACATAAGAGTGCGGCTGGACCTCGTCCGGCAGGACTGCGTGATCCTTCATCATACCGAGACAAATATCAGGGGTCGAAAACTCCTCGCCCTGACCCTTGATGATACCGTCACAGATGACCAGGATAAGCTTGTGGCTGTTGGGGTACTCGGTGGTGGCAACTGAATCCAAAGTCGTTCGGATGCCCTCTTCGCCCTCGGAGTAGGTGGTGATAAGACAAATAGAGTGAGCAAGAGGATAACCAAACGGCTGCCATTCCGGCGGAGGCTGAGGGACGACAGCTTCATGGATAAACCCAGCTGGTCCAGGGCCTTCGGATTCGCCCATGTAGCTAGAGTATCGCTGATCAGAAGTGGGCGGAATCATCAAGCTAGTGCGGCTGTCGCCTCCACCGGATCTGCTGTTCAAGTCATAACCGAGCGTGTTCTCGCTACGGTTGCCTTGTTTATAAACGGGATTCATGAGTCGAGCAGTCGAGTTCTGGCTTGCCATGGTTGTCGGTGCCGGTCGGGACGTGCCAGAGTCGATTGCATAAGGGCTGGTGAACCTGGACGTTGATGGGAAAAACTTGCTACCCCGCCTGGGGCTACGATCCACGGAAGATGGAGCAGCGGCGTCAGCGATTTTTGGCGGGGGACGATAAATGTCATCGGCCCAGTCCTCAATATCCTGTTGTCTTTTCTTGTGGCTAGCGCCAAGTCCAGACTTGTCGGCGGCGTACTTCTTGGAGAGCCACCATTGAAAAGCCAGAGCAAGGAAGAATTTTGCCATGACAATGGCGAGGATGAAGACCAGCGAGACGTAGAGAACAACCTTTGAGGCAATGCAGCCGATGCTCTCGGTATCGATAGAACCAACCTTGATGATCTCTGTAAAGCAACGAGCAATCTTCTTGTCTTCGGATGAGATGAATGAGCGGGTAACGTCAACGCCGCGGAGGGCAGAATTCTTCCGCATGTCGTCAAAGCGACTCGGGTATGAAACCTGACTGGTGTTGAACCATTGCAAAAGGTTGAGATCAAGTACGTCGCCATTGTACACCATCAGGTTTCGGCTCGAATTCTTAACATCGTCCCACGTGTAGAATACGTCTCCCTGGCTGGAGAGGTCGTAAAAGGCGCTGCGTGCATTGCTGGGCGTGTGGCACGCCCAGCCGTTGTAGTACGGGACCGTGAAGTTAGGCTTCGAGGAGCCGTCCTGGTTGAACGTGTTGCAGGGGAAGTACCAGGCAAGCTCTTGGCCGTTGTCGTTCGAGGGAACATCCGAGTTGTCGGCTGCGGTGATCAGACCCTTGCAGTGCCCGTTTACATTCTGAAACAGAAAGCTTCCGTCTTTCCCGCCCTGCTTCTCCGGGAGATCGAAAAGGACATTGGCACCCTCGGTAACGCCGCGAACCCAAGGATGGGAGGATTGTGAAAGGTCGTACGCTTTTCCATGAATAATCATGTATCCGGTGTCGACCTTGTTGACTTGCAATCGCATAGGACCCCCACCGGGACAAACCGTCTGGGTGAAGCCAAACGTAATGTACCCAACAAAGGCACAGAAAAGTGCAATGATGCTGATCAGACCCATCTTCTCCCGCCAGGCTTGCTGCTGCGCCTTTTGGGGCATACCGAAACAACGCAGAATGCAGCCAGGTGCCCAAAAGGTGAGGATGACGCAGTAAACGCTCCATAAACTGGGGGGCCTCTCGCCGTTGCGGGCGCGCTGCCGGGCCTTAGCGTCTTTCTTGTCCATCTTGCTCGCTTCTTGCCGAGTGGATCGGCGCTGGAGCCTGCGATCGCCACCGCGGCTATGGGCATCCTTCTTTTCGTTGTAGTAATTGTTCCCCGAACTGCGCTGCTGCACTCTGGGGGCTAGGCTCTTGATTTCGGTGCTGTCCGAGCTAACCGTGTCTGTCCTGCCTCGGTTCTCGGCCAGCGGGTCATTGCCCGTTGTTGAAGGCCGTACGTTCATGTTGGTGGAGTGCTGGCGGTAGTGGTAGTTTGGGTGGTCGGGGTCAATGCGACCACGCTCCGGCCTGACAAGGCTACGCTTGCGGGTTAGTTCCTGGTCGGCCGCCATCATGGGATCGTGTTCGCGGGCACCTGGCGACGGCAAAGGGTTCGAAAAGGAAGCGTGGCGCGAATGATCCTTTCTTGGAGTGGTTCGTGCAGTTCGTGAAGCGCGCGAGTCGTGCGACGGCCTAGCCTCAGCGTCCGAGGGTCTGCGACGACGGGTGGATGAGTCCCGACGTGAACGGCCGTGGGAGCTGTGCCGCGTATGGGCTTGTTCGTGCCGCCGCGGCGACGACGGCGGTTGGGTCCTGAGCGGTAGCGACATGTTGGGCGGCGCTGTGGTTGCGGGTTAGTCTACATTCCCGTGGAGTTCGGATAGCCATGCGCGTGGGGAAATCTACAACGTACCGCGGGGCCAGAGGCACCCAGGCTCTCAAGTTTGCTTTGCTCACTGCACCGGACCGAGGCGACAAGACGGGGCTGGCGGAGGATGGGAGGAAGTTAAGCTTAACGAGCGACGGCTGCACGGGCAGAACGAGCACTGGGGTGTGGGATTTGTGCACCAGGACGGCAAGTTGCAGATGGCAGAAAGGGATGCAGAACGAAGGTTGTGTTTCGGTGCGTTGGTAGCGATCGGGGAGTTACACGACAGAAACGAGTGGCGGGTTGTTTGGGCGTTCGTTCAGCAAGGTCGGAGCACGGCTGGGTCTGCGTCTGCGCCTGGGGAAGTAGTCAAGTTGGAACAGCGTGCAGGGTGCCCCCAGCCCCTGATGCGAGCGAATGGCAGCGGTGTCCGGCTGAATGCTCTGGCTGACGGGGGATTAGCGACATGGAGGGCGCAGGGCTATTCTTGGACGAGTGGCGCGTTGCTAGAGCGATTCGTTCTCCACGAGAAAATCGATGTCACCTCAGTCCGCACCGAGACTCGGTCCGGCGCTGGCGCCCCATCGCGTATTCCTGAAAACAATGCTACTGCGTAGGATTCAAATAATATCGCTACGGCGCCGCCCAAGCCTCGCACGCCCGCACCCACAAACACAGTCACGCAAGCGCGCCAGCAGGCATCGTGGCTTCTGTGCTGCTCGGCTCATCAGATGCGGCTCTCTTGGCAGTCTTCATGCGGCAATGTGGGTGGCCGTCTCCATTTCCAGCTTCACCAGGCACCCAGCGACGTCAGGCTTCCGTCAGGGCCGTAGTGCCGTACTTTAATGCATTGGTTGTGGGGCGGTTCGGCATCAGCATGGCACATGGCACGATGCAAAGGGTCCAACGATCAATCGGGTCCCAAAGCGTTTTCGGCAAGCTCCAGCTCCTCACGCCCAACCGTAGGCCCCTCCACGCCCCCCCCAGACGTGCATTTTGGCTCTGAAACGGACCGGGCCTGCAAGGCGCAGCTCAACGCCCGCGCTGCTAGTTTTTCGTCCAAAATCATCCGCGCATATGACGACTTCGGCCGATCGCAATGCCTCTGCGCACGCGTCCGCGTGGTCGCGTGAAGAACGGGCTGCACGTTGATGAATCGAGTGCGTGTACTCTCGGCCACTCTGCCAGCTTACTATCCCGAGGTATATACATGCACCATGCCATGCGGGCCTAGCCAGCTAGTCTGGGCTCTGGCTTCTCCTCCATAATCTCCCACCACACGCCCCAAGTGCCTCGAGCACGGAGAGACGACACTATAATTTTCTAGAAGCTGCCGCCCAACTCCGCCAGCTCCGCTCTCGCTCCAGTCTCCGACGCTACTCGACCAACACCAGGTGGAGCCTCCGCGCAGTACGAACGCACAGCCGCCACCGCCTTTCCGCCCCATATCGCTGCCGCCTGCGCGCCCAGCCTGATATTGCCAAGGGTTTATTTCAGTGACAAAGACCCTCGCAGACCTCAACCGACACACGGCCACTCAGCGCCGGCGGCGATTGGTAGCGCTCGCTCACGCCCGGTAAGACTTCCGCCGATCCACTCCTCTGGGTGTTCCTGCGGTCCCTGCAGCAGACGGCGCATACATACCCGCAGCAGCAGCGCCGTTCCGGGGCTTCCGCCTGTCAGACATCGCTTTCATGCATCGCTGACCTCCTCCAGCCCATCTCTTCACTCTTTACCTGCGACTCGCCCCAGGACGCACAGATCGCCACCTCCCAATCGCGCGCATAATCGTCGTCGATCTCGGATACGCCCAGCTATCTGCCGTGCTACGATCAAGGGTCGAGATAAGCTTGCGATCTTGCCAGGGTCCACGCAAGAAGAGCTATCTAGCTACCCCGTTGCCATGGGTCCCCAAGATGCTGCCCAGGTAGATCGCGCCCCACCAGCGACTACCCCGCAGTCGCCCGGCTCCATGTACAGGAAACCCGTCAACGGCACCGCCCACGATGCCGACCACGTTCCGAACAAGAGGGCCTCGGTACAGTCAAGGGCCTCTGGCTGGACAAATATCTCGCGGGACGTTGAGACCCCTGAGCCCGACAGATACCGCGACTCCATTGCCTCCAATGCCGTCAGAGGAGACGTCCCGTATCGTCAGACCCACGTCAGGGTCCTGTCGAACAGTCCGCCCGCCTCCATGGCAGGGGACGTGCTCACGGAAGACTATAAGAGGCACACACTTACCTCGGATACGCGCTACGAGGATTTGCAAGAGCAGCAAGAGGAAGAGGAGGAGGAGGAGTACGAGCGTCCAAATTACTTTCACCAACCGTACCAAGAGAGGCCCGCCAAACCGAAGCAGGCGGAGCGTCAAGACCGCGTGAAGTCGACCTACTCGGATTCCCAAGGCTCTTCCAGTGGCCACAGCTCAGGGCCTCGTAGCGGTCTGGCCCAGCCTCGTTCCAATCTTGCTCGGCCAGTTTCTGCCTTCACTCTGGACCCGCGTGGCCGCCAGCCGTCACCCAGGTCGACCACCGACCATCTTCAACCGTCTCCCACCGAATCTCCTTCACCATACGCGCGCTCGTTGTCGACGAATCGTCGCTCCCCGGATAACCGGCCTGCTTCCTATGTCGACCTGCTCAACAATGTTCCTTATGCCCAGCAAATCGCGCCAACGCAAGATCTTACCCAGAGCGCTCTTCGTACTCTGGTGGGCCAAGATGCATCACTCCTCGACACCCAAAAAACTGTAGAAATGTACATGGCAAATGTAAAGAAGACCCCGGACTCGTCGGTTCAGTACGAGTTTGCGGTATTCCTCGTCCAGGCGGCAAAAGAGTTTCTCCATTCGGACGACCCGGCGAAGAAGGGCTATGCCGAGACGACAATGATCCGAGAGGCCCGACAAATCCTGCAGCGGTTGTCAGACCGCAGCTATCCGTTCGCTCAGTACCTCCTCGCGGACGGGTACTACTCCGGGTTTTTCAACAAGGGCAAACCGGACCAGGAGAAGTCTTTCCCTCTTTTTGTTGCCGCGAGTAAGCACGGCCATGCAGAGGCAGGCTTCCGCGCTGGTCTCATGTACGAGCACGGCTGGGGCTGCCGCAAGGACCTGGCCAAGGCCGCGCAGTACTATCGCGCCTCCGCGTCAAAGAACCACCCAGGCGCCGCGTCGCGCCTCGGCCACGCCTGCATCTTCGGCGAGTTGGGCCTCGGCCGGCGGGACCGCGAGGGCTTGAAATGGCTGAAGCGCGCGTCGGAGTCTGCGGATCCGCAGTATAACGCCGGCCCGCTGCTCCTGGCGAAGCTCCACGAGAATGGCCACGGCGACGACTGCTTCAAGGACGAGGTGTACGCGGCGCAACTGTATACGCAAGCGGCGGAGCTCGGCAATGCGGAGGCATGCCTGAAGATGGGCGAGTGCTATGAGCATGGCACGCTGGGTTGCCCGAAGGATCCTGCGCTCAGCGTGCACTTTTACACCGGTGCGGCTATGCAGGATGTGCCGCAAGCCATGATGAATCTGTGCGCGTGGTATCTGATTGGTGCGCCGCCGGTGTTGGAGAAGGACGAGAACGAGTCGTATGAGTGGGCTAAGCGCGCTTCGGAATTGGGTAAGTCGGCCTGGTTGTTCTTTTTGTGTGGTGAAGAACCGTCAATGATTTTCTAACAGCGCTGCAGGCTACCTCAAGGCTGAGTACGCTGTGGGCTACTTCACCGAAATGGGGATCGGCTGCCGACGCGACCCGCTCGAGGCCAACGTCTGGTACGTCCGCGCCGCCGGTAAGGGCGAGCCCCGAGCGAAGCAGCGCCTTGCTATGATTCAAGCGGCCGCATCCGGAGAAAAGGGCGCCGTGCAGCCGGAAGGCAAGAAAAAGGGTAAGGATGATAAAGACTGTGTGGTCATGTAAAGTTTCTTTCTTCTCTGCTTCATGTTGGGTGTTTTCTGTTTAGATTTCTTACGATTATTTGCGTTGGCCCTCCCTGCTTGCATCTTGGATAAGTATGCGCGGGATTTTTTTCAAAAGATTCAATCCGGATACCACAGCCAGGTTTATGATGCGATGCAACTTCACCATTCTTGTTGGTACTATTTGTTTTGTTCTTTTTCGATCAGCGAATTTTGAGTTGAAGAGCCGCACGCGCTGGTTAATGTTTTATCTTTCGAGGCTTTGCATTTTCAGGTGTGGAGAGCGTGGGAGCTTATTCTTTTTCTGGGGTCATGCATATTTCTTTTCGCATATGCATTACTTGGCCTGGGCGGTGCATTCCTTCACATTTTAACAAAAGGTTAGGAGGCATAAAGCTTTATCATTCGTCATTATAATGTCAGGAGTCGAGAGGGAGAGAGTAGAGTGTTATTACTCTAGTCCTTCTGCTTTGCTTTGGTTCTGGTTCCGAAGTTACGGGAAGCTTTTAGTCTTTCCCCGTTCACTTCAGCGTAACGCACTTCCCCATCTCCCCGTGTTGCGCATGGAGCCTCATACGAACAAGCCACACTGCAATTTCACTTTCCTGTAGCTGCCCCAAAGCAAGGGATCAAGGAATGTTGGTGGCTGAGAGTACCTAGGTGCATGCGGCTCAAAGATGTTCCGCAGCCAAGCAGGCAACCTGGAAAGAAGCTCACTGCCCCGATTCACCCAAGAATGATGCCAGACTTTGTGTAACACATGCCAGGGATTGCAACTTTTGATGGCGAGAAAGGGGCGGGTTGACTTGTTGAACCTCACCCGGATCTTGTACGCTCTGGCGATCTCGAAGATCTTCTACAGCTTGCGACGTTTGAAGTTAGCCGGGGCGTGGCGTTGCTCGATCCCCCACGAAGCGACCAGCAGGCCCTCACGTGGCGTGACCGTCTGGTGGCAGCATCCATCCCCTACGACGCTCCCTTGTACCCCGGAGCTTCCGATGACCAGAAACACCTCGTCGAGTGCTTCTAGAAGAGCCCGGGGCCGTAAAGCTCGGATCATCAGACTCGCCCTCACCCTGAACCCCGCAAGCCCGGAGAAGCGCCCACGAAACAGAGCCGGGGCAGTATCGGTATCCGTACCAGCAAATCTCTACCCGCACCCGTGGAACTGCCCTCGGATCCTCAACGACGCACCGCGCCGAGCCGCATTGGCGCAGCTGAGGCTGAAAGCTTTTTTTCCGGTCACGAAGAGAGGGTCTTGTCGTGGTGCAGGGCACACATGGTTCTCAGGCAACAACAAAAGATGGGGCAAGTCACCAGCTCGTCGTACGACCTGAGACAGCCACCTCGACGTTTTTCCACACCACTCTCCGAGACCCTCTCCGTGACCAGAAAAAATCCCCCATAAACCGCCGAGTTTTCTCGCATCCGACGTTCCCCAACGCCCCGCAACTAATTCGGTGGCCCAGTGATTTCGCCGTCTCCTACCACGGTACTTCCTTGCAACTTTCGTCATCATGGACAGGAAACCTGAGAATGCCACCGTGGTGCTCATGCGGATTGATAGCCAAACCCCACCATGCTCGCCTTCCTCTGCGCCACCGCATCACTCGCTTGCTGCCGCTCACAATAGCAGCGCACCCTCCCCCCAAGCTCCTCGCCGGCCTAATCTTCACTCCCTACCTTCCTTCCCCGGCCGCCGCCGCATTTCCCGGACACAATCCTCCCCAGTCATTCCCTTGCAGTCAGCCGGCATGTTGAACACCTTCAAGCACCGCCGCTCCATGGACGTGCTGGCAGAATCCCGCAAGAACGCCGATGCCGGAGCAACTTCAGACGACCAGTCCGACTTCACCGTTCCCATCAAACCAGACCACCCCGATGATAAACGCCCGCCCTACTCCAAAGCAGAAGCGCTCAAGATAAGGACGGGCAAGCGGCCAGTGCAGGATGATAAGGCGGGCATGTTTGGGGGTTTCGTGAGGAAGATTCTGAGCCCGGACGACGAGACGGCGGCCGAGGAAGACTCGTATTGTGGGGGCAAGGAAGGCTCAGACGAGGTCCCACAATCGCCCGGACTCGCGAGGCCGGCCTGGACCTACGGCGGCGGAGCAAGACCGCGCTCACGAGACTCGGCCGCCGTCACTTCGGCCTCCGAGGGCGACGACGACGACGCGCCGCTAGCAATCGTCGACGGCACGACCGGCAAACACGTGTATCCCGCACCACCCAGCACTCCCACCGACTCCATCGACAAGTCGCAGCGGAAGCGGGGACCCACCTTCTCGAGCCTCATCTCGCGGGTTTCGATTCTCCGCCGCTCGTCGTCCAAGACGGTCAGCAGCCTGACGCCGACGCTCGAGGAAGACGGCGTCGACCCAAAGGCCAAGGATGCTGCCTCGACGGCCACCACCGAAGACCGCGCACAGCAGCAGCAGCAGCTATCGAGGTTCCGGTTCGTGAACGCCAACACCAACAGCATCGGCACCCACCACCACCTCGACACGCGCCACCGCCGCGAGCAGCTCGACTCGGCGCAGGAATGGCTGGACCGCCTGCACAAGAAGACGCCGTGCGTGTTCAACAACTTCCGCGAGGTGGCCATCTACCAGTCAGTCCCGGGCCCCAGCGACCGCCTGGTCAAGCTCATCGACAACACGCCCATGACCGACGCCGCGCCCGACGAGTTCCGCGAGCGCGTCCTGCTGGCGCTGGTGCGCGTCTACGACCTGTGGGTCGCGGGCGCGCTGCGCGACGTGGCCAAGTACCACAACTGGACGCTGGATCTGGACCTGGGGTTCATGGATCAGGCGGCGAGTGGCAGCAATCATGGCAGCGGCGGCGGCGGGTTCAGGGAGAGGGTGGACTCGTCGGCCGAGGACTCGGCGCGGTTGCGCAAGCGGTTGGCTGGGGTCAAGTCGAGGGTGGGGAGCGTGTTTTCGAGGCGGAAGACGGCGAGGGCGGTGTCGGCTTCGTGAGCGGACCTTTCTTTTTTCGTTTCAAGATTTCGTTCCCTGTCTTGTTTGAGTGGTTCAAGGCCGTTGTTTTGGTGGTCTTGGAGCAGTGTAAGAGGATATACCCCCACTCTTGTGTGTACATTGGCGTTGAGGGGGGAATTGGCGTGGATCTGGTCATGCGATTACTTTTATCTAACCGAAATGGTGTCGTTGTAAGAGCTTTTGAGCGCAAAACAAGAAAATGATATGCCTTGTGAACTTCGTAGTCTTGGCGGGTTGTGACCATGCAAGGAGATAAAAAGACCCGATGCTCATCTTGACTCTCTCTGCCAGAAACTGCCCACTCCTTGTGTTCAGAGCTATGCGGTACAACGCGCAATACAACTTGTACTTCGGGCAGTCGAGCTTGCATCAATACACACTTCTCTTGTTCTGAGAAACTGAGAGCTAAGAACACAGGAACACAGGGAATACTAAATGATGACCGACATCTCGGAATTGAGTGGTGGCAGAACAGCATTCTTGACTACTGCTGCTGGGCAGCACTGACATGAGAAATAAAAAAGGCGACGAGACCAATCAACCACGAGTGCTTACTATAAGAGGAAGGGAACAAGGAAGGAAGAATAGAAAGCATCTACAACAGACGTTTGCTTACCTACCTGGACTACTGCATTACAGCATCGGCCGACAAACCCACCCGAAGTTGACCCTATCTCGCCCAAAGAAAGCCGAGGCATGTTGTCGTCCCCAGCGTCCCCCCAGTCACCACCAACGGTGTACCCGCGCGCGCCGGGTAAGTACCGGATGCTGGAGCATGCCGTGCGTGTCTGTGTGCGTGCTGTTGGGTTCGCCAGCGCACTGCATTACCTACATAGTCGCCACAATTAAAAAAAAAAAAAAATACTCCGGGCTCTTCAACTTTTAGGTCAGACCCACCACGAAGAAGTGGGCGGACAACCGCGCCTCTTGACCGTATCTCTCGCGTGTTTTTCGGAGAGGGGGGAACGGTCGTGCCTCCGGCCGAGGGTGGGCACCACGGCGGGATGGTGACGGAGGGGGGCTCTTGCTTTAGCCCACGGCATGAATCAAAAAACGGTGGGAAGCGAATGTATATCGCGCCCAAGCTCGTGTGTCTCTCTGTATCCCTTCCCTCCTTGCAAATGATGAGGAGAGCAGAGGAAAGGGAGAGGGGGGTAACGCAACCGGGTGTCAAGGGCGATGGCGGACCGAGACAACCAACACACCACCGGCCTTTGTTACCCGAGGTCCAGGCTTTGTCACTATAGTAGAGGTTCGCGTAAAAGAAAAACCACCATGAGCGAGAAGAAGGGGAGAGATGAATGCTTGGCGTACAGAACGTGCGTCCGCTCGTGCGTTCTTTTGCTTTCGGGCCAGCAAGCGTGCCGGGCGATCGTCGGGGGTGTGCGGCGAGAGAAGGAGGGCCAGCGTGCGGCTCGTTTTAGTTTAAAGTAACCTGTTCTGCGCTCTGGCCGTGCTTCTTTTTTACTCCCCAAATTATTATTGCTTGCCGAAAGACCACGGCGGATTTTAATTGAGGGGGCGCTCGGACCGCGGTCGAACGATATCGAGATAGTCGAAGGCGTTGATTTTTGCGCAATGGCCGGCAAAAACGAGATGAGGGGCGATAGCAAGAACGGCGCTTGTGGAGATGGGCAGCGTTCCTGCGCATGGACGATGGTTTCTTTCTTCTCTCTCTTCTTTCTTTTCCGGCGCTGCCGAAAGGGCACCGCCTCGTCGAATCCTCGCTCCTTCTCGTGTCCGTCGTGTTCTTTATTCTTGGGGGTGGTGTTTGTTGCCTCCTCGGCGGTATTCTTCTGAGCGGGTCACCGGGTCAATAATCAGCAGAGCAGGAATATTGCTGCAGCATCCGGGTCGGGTCGGGAGCCTCAATTCCCGGTTGGTGGCATCATAGGGTGGCGAACCGCAGGCTGCATAGCATAGTATGGTGACGAACGGGCCGTGCCGTCCAGGAAAGAGAGCGGCTATAGAGAGTGATTAAGGAGTGGGAGAGATATAGGAGGCGCAATTAAGCTGTCGTCCGAGATACATTATTTCTACTGGCAGCCGCCTCCAACGCTCCCAAAGCAGCGAGATCGTTCGGCAAGGCGACCGAACGGCAACATGCGAGCGAATACGGGGGTTGTCGGCGGGGACGGGAGGGGCTGCAGTGACATGATTCATGTGAAACAATCCACTCCGCTCCGCAGCTCCTCCACTCAACTGCTAAAGTTGACGGACGAACTATACTTGTAAAGGTATAGATCCGACGACTGGGATGAGTGAGGGTCTGACAAGCATGAAAAAGGAAAGACTCTCAGATGTCCCAGCGATCTTTCAAGAGGGACCCCGGAACCCCCCATGGCGCCGGAGAAGCTCCATCCTGGACTTCCAGCAGAGAACGGGAACAAGGGTCTTTTATCAAACTTTGTGCTAGTGCTTAGCTCAACACTTTTGGACATGCATTGATGACGATCATGCTGCATTGTGTGAGCTGTTGGTAAACCTTTTCCGTCCGACTTTCTGGAATAACTCCATGCTGAGGACGCGTGCATTAAATCCGTACACATCTCCGTAAATCCCCAGGGTCCCAATTAGTACATTACCCCCCCGTGCCATGCCATTGAATAAGGGAGAGAAGAAGCGGCTGAAAGATCCAACATGCTGAAAGGCCGCCATGATATTCCCGAAAGGACCGTGATGCATGATGCCCTTGTATCCAAAACGCCGTGCTGAAAAGGATTCCCGAATGAGACGAGTGACAAATCAAGTGGGATGGTGGCTTAGAGCAGGATGGCCGCGCCGCCAACGAGGCCGCTGACGATCATAGCGAGACCGTACTTGGCGCCGAGATCCAGAGCCAATGCACCGGCGTCGCTCTTGCTGCTGGACGAGGAGGAGTCGCCAGAGTCGCCGTCGCCAAAGCTGCTGTAGTCGCCGCCGCCAGTCGAGGTAGAGGTCGACGAGGCTGACGTGCTGCTGGCGGTGGAGGTGGTGGCGTTAACGCGGGTGGGGTACTGGGCACCGCAAGGGTGATCGGTGCGGCATGCGCTAGCACACTGGTTGTCGCCGCTTCCGCAGTTGGTTACGCAGCGGTTGTTCGCCTCGCTGCAGATGTAGTAGGGCATAGTCTGGCTGTACTCGGACACGTTGGGTGCAATTCCGTTGGAGCAGATGCACGAGTAATCGAGGGTTTCCTGTGAAACAGGTCTTATTAGCATGTGAGAGCCCCGACGAATCAATGCTTCAAACAAACATACAGCGTCACAATCATTCGCTTCCGTGGAGGCGTCGTTGCCTGCGGTCTGGAGGCAGATGAGCGGGCATGACGAAGTCTGGCTAAGACACCACTGGTCTGCAGGTTGTCAGTAATGCTCTCGGATTCGCGTCGGTTGAAGTGGTGCTTACTTCGGTTCTCAATGGTGACAGTATCGGGATCGATCGTCTGTTCTGTAGACGAAAGGCCGGCAATGGCAAGAAGGATAGCGACGGTGGAGAGTTGGGAACGCATGATGGTTGATTAGGTTGAGGCTGGAAAAGTCCGGGTTCTGGTGAAATGAAAGAGAGGGAGTTAGTGTTGGCACGGTGCGGGAGGAATGCGTGCGGAATGCAGCAGCAATATATCTCCCGTGTTCGGGCGTGACGCACCTTATCAACTCGCACAGATCAGTGTTAGCGACAGTGGGGATTCTGAAAAGAGTAAATAATCGGTGGAGAAGGACCAAAGTGCCAGGCGGCGGAGGGATTTATGGAAAGGGAGGAGGCTCAGGCTTGCGAGCTAGCTAGTGCACAGACGGAGCCATGGCTGAGGGAGTGAGATAGATGGTGTGCAGAAGAAAGCACTAGGCCCGGCTCCACTGCCGCGGTGGAAATAGAAAGCCGCCAGTAGTGCCATTCGCCCTATCGCCATCACGAGATGATCCGGTTCGTATGTGCTCGCTCTTGCTCTTACCCGCATGCTGTCCTCCATCACCATCACCACCAAGACCCTTGCTGCCGATCCTCAGTCAATGCGAGCGCGCCGCAGCCAATCGAGCGCGCCGACTTTCCTCTCCGCATGTTCCAGCTGATGGAATGCCCGTGAAAGAGGTCCACAGTCCACACTGCAGCCAGGGAGCCGCGGGCCAATTGGCGGCGCGCTTGCCATTTCATGCAGCTCCAAGCTCTGCGTAGCTTGCTCGGGAGCTAGACTGCTCGTTTGCCGGGATCATGGCTCTCGCCCGCCTCAGCTTGTCTTATACCACTGTGCACAACGGGCTGCATTCGGACGCACTCTGCCATGGCAGCCTGTTCGATCATGCAGGGCGACGACGCTGCCCTTGGCGCCTGGGTGGCGCTGACTGCTGGGTGTTCGCCGTCCGCTCTCGCGCTTGGGCCCTCGTCGTCCGGCTGCTTCCTGTGAGGTCCGTGGTTGAGTGGCCAGCTGCTTGGCGTGATAAGTGCTCCCGTTCTCCACGTCGACCGGCATATGTCCGTACGAGCACTGTGTCACCCGCGGCTTCAGGTGCTGGACCTAGAGCAAACGCAGCAGGAGTCTCCGCGCCGAAAGCCGTGTGTTGCGGCTCGCCATGCACGCCCGCCCGCCATGGTGGCGTCTGGTGATGTTGGCCACTCTCCCCTCCAGGGTTGGAAAGTTGGCGATCGCTTAATCCGGACGTGCACGTGGTTTCCTTTTGCCGCATCGACGCAACGACCTCCATACTATACCCGCTTCTCCGTTGACCGCATTTACAACCCGTTGAGCCTAATCCCGCCTCCCCGCTTCTCAACACCGCCCTTGCCTACCTCTTATCGTCTTTCTTCTCTGGTCCGCGGCTTGCGCTAGCTCGTTGGATGGATGGAGTCTGCGGGCTCTAACACCCCCAGCCACTCGACGCAAAACGGCCATGTCGCTACCCCGGACCGTGGCGAGGCGTCCACCGCCCATGATCACCAGATAGTTCCACCGTACTGGTCAAGGCACAAGCGGCGTGACTCTGGTGGTAGCGAGGCGTCGCTTGAGAGCGACCGGCCGGCCCCCATCCGCCTCGAGGACCACACCGTTGAGGGCTCCGACCAGAACAGAGCTCTGTGGGCGAAGCATGTCACCATTGACGACTATGTCATCGTGAGCGGCAACGTCCCGGGCATGGGCGACTACGTTGTCTGGAACTGCACGGTGCAGACCCTTGATGTGTGTTTCATCTAGTCGTGCACTCTGCAGTTGTGCTGATCTTGAGACAGGGCGGCCCCATGATGGTCAGGAAGCGGTATGTGTCGACGTACGAGCCATGTCTTCCACAGTTTGTCTGATGCAGCCATAGGTATTCCGAGTTTGACGACCTGCGGCACCGCCTGGCACAAACTTTCCCACACTCCGAATCATCAATGCCCCAGCTCCCTCCCAAGAGCGTAATCTGTAAATCAATCTCTGTCCTAATCTGGGAACATTGGCGCTGACGATCAAAAGCACGGTTTCGGCCACGGTTCCTGGAGAGGCGGAAGGAAGGGCTTGCATACTTTCTCAAGTACGTCAACCCTTGTTTTACCGCGTCAAGTGAGATGTGCCCGCGAAGGTGGCGGCCCGTCGAACAAGTCTGAGACTTCACATGCCCTTATCTACATAACCGCCCCCAGCATGTCTTGCTTGGCAATGCACGACATCGTGCTCTGACATTCCAGAACACCCCACTGATGACATTCTGCAGTTGCGTTCTCCTCAATCCCGAATTCTCTTCTTCTCCGGTGCTAAAGGAGTTCCTTTTCCCTTGAGATGCAGCCTGGCCTGGGCGCAGGACGGCCCATTTCATCTACACAGTAATGTTTTATGCTGATTCCAGCGCGAATGGTACGAGATTTGAAGGGCTGTCGCGGGAAATGTATTGTTTGTAATGGCGGGCCGCATGAAGGTTATATGCGCCGCAGGCATACTAAAACTTCGACAAGCCGCAGATGGGCTGCGTCGATCTCATCAGCCTTGGATGCTATAGGCCCTGTTTTCTATGAGAGGTGGCGATTATTCAGGCGTTTTGTGAATTGGTGGCCGGCAGCCGCATGTTAGACAGACTAGTACGGCAGTTAACCGCAACAGTGGGCTCAGGCGAGCGGTGTATACGCACTTCCATACGCAGGGAGATGTACTGAGCGCGCGTTTGCACAGCGCTGGGTTGCATGCAGAGTCCCGCGAAGCTGATACTCGCGCGGCTATCTGGTCAGGCTCATGTTTAGGCTCAGATTCAGGCGTAGGTACATATTCCCGCTTGACGCTCTGACCATAAACCATTCGCAATGCTCTGCTGGAGCTGCAAAACAATGTATTCCCTTTGGAGATCGTGAGCGTGCATGCAGTGAAATGGACGAGCCCTTGCGAAACGCTTTCCCGTCGCCTACAGCCACGACCAAACTCAGAAGGGTCCCCTAACACGATCGCGGTACGCCCGAGCTCACAAGCTTCTACAACGCCCGTCGAGAGCGGTGTCCCTGAGACAAAGGCAGCAGAAAGATGACCTTG
This sequence comes from Dothiorella sarmentorum, assembly GCA_023082095.1. NCBI lineage: Eukaryota > Fungi > Ascomycota > Dothideomycetes > Botryosphaeriales > Botryosphaeriaceae > Dothiorella > Dothiorella sarmentorum. Next base: position 201,202 of record JAJMVL010000044.1, read on the forward strand.
GGGGCCCCAGCAAACAATGGTCAGCTCCTCGCGACCATTGAACCGCTCCTCAAGTGGGCGCTTCACACGTCGAGGGCCTAAGAATTTCGCGACCGACGCCGAGCCAAACGAGAACCACGCAGCCTCCTCTCCCGCCGCGCCCCCGTCGCAGGACGCGCTCTCCATCGCCAGTACGCCCGTCGCGCCGTCCGAGGACGACTCCGCGGCGCCCACGACCGGCCAGACGCTGAAGCTGCTGGGCCCCCGCCCGGCGACGAGGAATCGTGGCTCGTCGCGAAGAAAGGGCGCCACACCGATCGCCAGCGCTGAGCAACAGCAGCAGCACCCGAGACCTCCGACCAAAGTCACAGTCACACAGCCGCATGGGGGGCTGGTACAGACGACCAACGGCGTGCAAACAACCCTCGACCTCCGCGACGATGACGTGCCCTCCCAGTCCGCAACACCCAAACCCGACGGCCAGCCTGGCCTATCAGTGCCCGCCGGCGGACCACAGTCCCAGGACAAGCGCACGCTGAGAAGCCAGGACGGCGGGTCACGCCTCAAGAGCGACTTGGCCATATACTTTCCCAACTACGACGACGTGATCGCCGGCGTTGAGAGGAAGCCTGGTGGGTGATCACGCCGGTACCGTGTTGATATCAAAGCTGACCCCGGCCAGATTTTCTCGACATCAACGAGCCCGTCCACATCATCGATGAACCTCTCACCAACCCCATACCCGCTCCCGGGCCAGTCTTTTCCCTCCCTGCGTCCGCGTCCGCGTCTGAAAAGCGGCGTCCCTCCCTTCTGACTTCCTCCCATGCATCTTCTAACGCTCCCACGTCTCTCAACGGGTACAAGTCCTTTGCACAAGTAAACACCGGCATACAAACCGTTGACTTCTCTACAATCGTTCGCCATACCCCACACCACATCACCAGCGACCCTCTCGGCGATGATTTCTTCTTCAAAGCACACCGGCGCGCCGAGCGCAAAGAAAAACAGCTCCGGAATATCGAGAAGGAGAGGGCCATGCACGAAAAAGTGCAGCTGGAACGTCTGCTTGACGGACTACTTGGCCACGACTGGCTACGCGTCATGGGCGTCACTGGCATCACAGACTCCGAGAAGAAGGAATTCGAGCCTAAGCGCGACTACTTCATCTCAGAAGTCAGGGCGCTGGTAGATAAATTCCGGATATGGAAGGAGGAAGAGAAGAGACTACGGATTGAAAAGGAACAGGCTCAACACGCCGAGGAAGATGCTGACAATCAGGGCGACCGCGCAGAGGAAGACAGCGTCGGTGAGCCTCCAAATTCGAGCGACGTTGATGCATGGGCAGCGCGACAGTTGCAACAAGAAGCAATATCGGCTAGCGGTTCTTCGACCAAGCAGCAGAAACCCCGTCCTCCTCAACCTCCCATCGTGTATCGGCCTCCATCCCCCGACCGGCCATTTACTTCATTCTATTCAAAACCCCATCTCCGGGCCGCTGCTATGGGTAAGCAGAGGCACGGCCGTAATGTGACGGCCTTTGGACAACCTGTTCCCGAACCTCCTGAGGAGGAGTTCTCTCTTCCCGAGGACTACCTTACGCCCGAGGCATTGCGTGCGCATGCACGGAAGCGACGGCGGATGATGAGAGAGAAGAAGCAGTAAACTTCTGAACATATGTAGTAGCATTTTGCTTTCACATGGCGTTGCACTGAGGGTTTTGAGTCATGGGATAATGGGATATCCGGGCATTTCTGTATTGCTGTGGCCTGGCGTTGTTGCATGGACTATGTGGAAAAAGACACGGCGAGCTCATTGAGCGGATGCTTTCGTGCAGGAACGGTGGTGTACGTTATTCCTAGGCTGCCACAGGCGGCAAGACAACGAATGCTTGCAAAGACAGCCATATTTCATCCTCTGTGATAGATGCCTGCGTAGTCGGAGCAAGTCGTTTGTCATGGCATTTGAAAAGCCTTAAAGCCAATTGAAAGTCACATGCGATCTTTGAGTCTGATATCCAGTGGGCCTAGGACTCAAATTCCTGTGGTAACCCTACAGTGTGAATACGTGGAATCTGTATGCGAGCCGTGGTGTTGAGGAACTGATGTGATGCGGCAATGCGGCCCATGCGCGCGCCAAGAACGGAGGGTCGGCGTCACAGAGGCTCCATCGCAGCAGCATCACCGCGCGACGGTCACCAAGTTGCGACACATAACCGCGCCCGACGTTCACTTTTGCCGCTACGCCCACCTGTCGCGTTTGCGCTGCCGGAAACCTCGCTACCGCTAGCACCACCGTCGCCGTACACTGGTCATCGCGTCGCCGCCAGCCGCCGCCCGATCTCGCGTTCGACTGTTCCGAGCTCCGCGTCCCACCGTCACTTAGCATGCGCTCATAACTTCGGCGATGAGCAGGAGGGCATCGCTACTGAGGATCGCAGGCTAGCACCTGGAACGGCACCATGCCTGGTCCTTTCGACCCTCCCTCGTCGGCCACGGCCGCCGCCCCTCCCGCGCCTGATCCGTCCTTCAGCATCTACTCGGCAAAAGTTGAGCTCGACATCGACTTTCTGGCGCGCAGCGTCCATGGAATCGCTGAGATCAGCGTGCAACCCCAATCGAAGGATCTTCCCTACATTCGCCTCCACAGCCGGCAAGCTTGTATCAAAAAGGTCACGGTCGAGGGGCGCGAGGCCAGATGGGAGCACAACGACCCTCACTCGCACATCTACCTTTCGGACAAGAGCACGGTCCATCATCACAGAGTTTTGCGGAGGAAAGTGGAGGAGGATTTTAGAGAGTTGGCCGATGAGAATCTCTGGATATACGTCCCACCACGAGTAAAAGTCAAGGAACTGGATGCCTCGATGCTTGATGCGCTGAGCACGCTCGGCGATCTGACGGCAGGCGGGTCGGCGTTCGCGCCACTTAAGGTGGTCATTCACTACGATATCGACCAATTCCGAGAGGGATTGCATTTCGCTGGGCTGGAAGATGGCGACACAAGATACCCCCACGTCTACACCCGGAACTCTCAGTTCACTGGCTCGGCATCCTGCCTGTTTCCTTGCGTAGATGATGCCAGCTTGCGCTACCCATGGGAGGTTTCCATCAGGTACCCGAGGACGCTCGGTGATGTGTTCAAGAAAGCTGCTGCGCCGTTGACAAATGGTGTTAATGGGCACGCAACGGCTAACGGCGCACTCACGAACGGTCTTCCGAATGGCGTCCATGACGAGGGAGACGTCCCAATGCCCGATGCCGAGACCGATAATTCCGGCCTGACTGAAGAAGATAAAGCACTGGAAATATCCGTCATCTGCTCGGGTGACATGACTGATGATGTAGGTAGTCCTGCTGATGAATTGAAAAGAAAAGCTTCTGACGGTCCCAGATTGTCGATCCTAAGGACCCATCTCGAAAGACCGTAAGCTTCACTTGTGCAAACGCCGTCCTGCCACAGCACATTGCCATTGCTATTGGCCCCTTCGAGCATGTCGATCTCTCGGACCTACGTGAAAGCGACGATGACGAGATGATGGGCCAAGCTGCCATCCGTGTGCACGGCTTCTGTCTTCCAGGAAGGAGCGACGAAGTCAGGAACACGTGTATGGCCCTTGCCAAGGTAATTACTCTTGGTCCCGTGGCGTACGTAAGACAGCTAACACACTGATAGGCAACTGACCATTTTAGCAAAACCTACATTTCTTACCCATTCACTAGCTACAAGATTGTCTTTGTGGACGATCTCGTCCCCGAGATCGCTCATGCTGCATCGCTCACTTTATGCAGCAACTCCCTCCTATACCCCGAGGACGTACTCGATCCTCTCTTTCCCGTCACCCGCAAATTGGTTCATGCTCTTGCTTTCCAATGGATGGGCATCAATGTGATCCCTAAAACCAGTCAAGACTGGTGGGTTATCTACGCTCTTTCCCACTTCATGTCGGACGACTTTTTGGAGCAACTCTGCGGGAGAAACGAGCATCGCTTCCGCATGAAGCAGATGGCGGAAAGAGTTGTTGAGCTCGACGTCAATCGACCCTCTCTGCAAGCACTCGGTGATTATCTCGGCGTCGACCCTTCCGAGATTGAGTTTATGGAGTTGAAAGCACCTCTAGTCATGTTCATCCTCAATCAGAAGATCAAGAGGATGGCCAAGATGGGTGTAACAAAAATCATATACAAGGTTTTGCTGCAGGCAAAGACTGGAAAACTCCAGAACGCCGCCGTCTCTACGGAGGAATTCATCAACCTTGTCGATAAGTACCTCGAGAGCAAGCCGATCCCGGACTTCTGGAGACAATGGGTCTACGGTGCGGGCTGCCCGCACTTTTACGTTACCCAGCGTTTCAACAAGAAGAAGTCTGTCATTGAATTTGCAATCAGGCAGACTCAAGGCGATCGCAGCGAGCTGGAGGAGAAGGCACAGAACCTTGACCCGTCCACTTTCTTGAAAGACCTCAACGAACAGAAGAGCGGTGTGTCTAATAAGAAGATGACCAGGGTTTTCACGGGTGCCATGACAGTCACTGTCCATGAAGCCGACGGAACCCCTTACGACCACATCATCCCCATTCATGATGCTACTACGAGGTTTGATGCGCCGTACAACACCAAGTATACGCGTTTGAAGCGGAATCGGCGCCAGAAGGAGAGGGCAGCGGCCGCCCAAGGCATTGACCTCAACGGCGACGGCGAACTTCCGGACGAGATTCCGCTCTACTGTTTGGGTGATGTCTTGGATACCGAGAAAGAGATGCAGGAGTGGGGGTTTGACGAATGGACAAAGGAGGAAGAAGAGCAGATGGCTAACGAGCAGTTTGAGTGGATTCGTGTCGATGCAGATTTCGAGTGGATCTGCAAGATCACTTTCAGTCAGCCGCTCTGGATGTTGGTCGCTCAGTTGCAGCAAGACCCTGATGTCGTGGCTCAAACCGAGGTAAGTCAAAGTGGCAGACGCTTGTGCACTCCATCCAGCTAACGTGAAGTAGGCGCTGCAATCCCTTTCCCAACAAAGGCCGAGCAAGCTGGTCTCCACCTACCTCACTCGGACCATTATGGACCGGCGGTATTTCCATGGCATCCGTACCATGGCTACCGAGGCTCTTGCGAGATGCGCGATCAGCCGCATTGACGACGTTGAACTCAACTGGATCGGACTTACTCATCTCGAGAAGACGTTTCAGGAGCTCTTCTGTCTGCCAGGTTCACACATGGTTCGTTCCAACGACTTTTCCGACAGGAGCCAGTACCTTGTGCAATGTTCCATCCCGCGAGCCATTGCCAAAACCAAGGAGCCAAACGGAAAGGGCCTCATGAGGGCGAAGAGGTGGATACTTGACAAGCTCAAGTTCAACGACAACTCGCATAACGAGGTGAGTAATTTGCCTCTGCTCCCATCTCCTTGAGCTAATCGTCCCTTTACTAGTTTTCGGATTGTCATTACGTGGCCACACTCTTGTCAGCCCTCGCCGAACAGCTCTCCTATAAAGACACAAACACCAATATCATCAGCTTTAGCTTTGACGATGAGGATGATGAGCAAGATGAACTGGAGTTTCAAAAGGAAGCTCTCAACGAGATCGAGCGTCATCGACGGTTGGACGAGTGGATTCCATCATACCAGAACATTGTCACAGTCACTGCGCTTCAGTGCCAAGGCCTGCTGATGGAGAACGGCGTGATACCGCGGAAAGCTCTGGACTTCTTGCAATACGCCAAGCCGGGCGCGTCAGAAACTGTCAGACTCAAGTCCATGGAGTGCCTTGTTGACCTCAACTTGATGAAGAATCAAGCCATTCTTCGTTACCTGATCTTCACCTGGGCACACGATCCGTCTCCGTACATTCGGGAGCAGCTCTACTACCTGATCGGTCGCGGCTTGGCTCGCATTGCAATGGGGGACAAGGAGAAGAAAGAGCATAACGACGTGTTCGGGGGTTTGGTCATCGAGCAGGACACATCCACTGAGAGTCGTGCTGCAATGATCGAACGAACGCAGACTCTGGAAGGTGCAACGAAGGCCCTGAAGATGGAGTTAGGGAACAACGAAGTGCTCAAAGACCAACTTCGCAAGGCTCTCATGTCTCCATATCCAAGCCTGAAGGAGTGGGTCCGACTGCTCGACATCTGCGCACTCTTGTATGAACCCAAGAGCGCTCTTGAGGTCGCGATCAAGTATCCGCTTTACTGGAAAGTCCAGCATCAAGGCAAGGCTATACTGCGCTTCTACCGTAGCACAAATCGCCGGACGAAGCCTCTCAGCAAGATCAAGGAGGAACAGGTTCCTGTCCTGCAACAGAAGGCTGCCGAAAAACGGAGGAGACCCTCGGTTGCAGACGAGCCGAACAAGCGCCAGCATCTGGCACCTCCGGCGAGCGTAAAACCAAACGGCATGCCTTCTCTGAAGTTGAAGTTGAAGCCAGAACTTGGCAGTGGCCCGTCGTCTGCCCCAAGCTCTTCTTACAAAGTCAAGCCACCGACTTCAGCAACAGCCGTCAAGCCACCGACTCCAGGGCCAGTCGTCAAGCCACCGACTCCAGGGCCAGTCGTCAAGCCGCCGACTCCGGCCCCGTCTTTCAAGCCCTGGTCTCAAGGATCGTCGATTCAGAGGTCATCTTCGCCATTCGTCAAGCCGCCCTCACAAACCCCCAAGGTCCCCACGCCAAGTCATTCGAGGGCACCTACTCCAAGCTCTGCTGTGCCAGACCGTACGGAAAGACCTGAGAAGTCTGAAAGGCATGACAGACCTGAGAAGTCCGAACGGCATGACAGGCCTGATAAGCACGACAGGCCTGACAAGCACGTCAGACACGACAAGCACGACAGACATGACAAGCATGACAGGCACGATAGGCCAGATAAGCCGAAGAAGCGACGCAAGATGGTCAGGCTCAAGGTCAATCCGGAGCGGTTGAGACGGATCCTGTCGCGGCCGCCTGTGCCCAGTGCCACTTCGTCGACCCCCAGACCGCACGGGGCAAACCCGCCTTTGCGGATACCACAATCTCAGTCGCAATCGCAGCAGCGTGATCGGCCATCGGGACCACCAAAGCCAAAGCCGCCGCGATCGGATTCAAATGGCATATTGAAGCTTCACCGTCCCACACCGAAGCCTGCCGCTGCGGTTCAGCAGAGGCCACCCGCAGTACCAATGCCGTCAGCGCCGCAGGTTGCACCGCCGCCGCCTTCTTCTGCGCCACCTTCTGCGCCACAGACGGCGCCACCGTCGGCAAGCCCGCCGGCTGGGAGTCCGAGCGGGGAGAGGAAACCGTTGAAGTTGAAGCTGAAGATGGGAGGGATGAAGAAGAAGGAGGGGGAATGAAGACGAGGAAAGCTTTTGGAAGTAAAGGTAGTCTATCCTTCGGGAGAAAAAAAAAAGGGATTTTTGTTTTTCAGGGCCCCAAACTCACACACATGGGCATTGGTACTTCGACTCGAAAAGAAGAAAAAAGCGGTCAATGTTGTGTTTCCCCTTGCTCTCTCTCTCTATCTCGGCATGGCATTCTCCCGGCATGGGCACATAGCGGAGGAGTCCTTATTTGATTTGATGAGGGAGCCTTCGACGGTGTTCTTCATTTTTTTTTTTAAGCTTTGCATGCGCTTCTCCTCATCGTCGATTGGCAACGAAAGATTGAGCGCGTGGGAGGTGGAGGAATTGGAGCAGGGAAAAGGCAAGAGTGGGTGGTCTCGTCTAGGTATTTGGGGGGCTGGATGCACTTTTTTCACTTGGAAGGAGGTAAAAATTAGCTCAATTTTGGCGCTCTGCGCTTTGAGGGGCCGCAAGGCGTTAATGGAGAAGTGCAGCAAAAAACAATGCTTTCGGTGTCAAAGCCGAAAAAAAAAATTCGTTGACGTGCCGGCTCGGCAGAAAAAGTGGTTGGCGGCGGCAAACTGAGCGCCGAGGCGAGGCGAGGGTGCAGGGATGTTTGGGTCTCCGCCTTGACTAAGGCACGCCGGGCAAAATTTCGTTTCGCGCGAGCACAAAAGTTCTGAAGCTGAGCGGTTTCCCTTCTCCCCACCATCCCTCACCTTCAACCTTCCACACAATCCTAGCAGCCATGAGTGACGAAGTCTACGACGGTGCGATCGGTATCGATCTTGGTATGTCGCATGCACTCCTCACGCTTGCTGCTCGCCGTGCTGACAGCCTCTACAGGCACCACCTACTCTTGCGTTGCCAACTATGAGGGCACCAACGTTGAGATCAGTATGTCTCCTCCATCGCTCTGACCCGCCGCAGCTCATGCTTACGCGCAATTTTTTGCAGTCGCCAACGAGCAGGGTAGCTTCACCACTCCCTCGTTCGTCTCCTTCACCTCCGAGGAGCGTCTCATCGGTGAGGCGGCCAAGAACCAGGCTGCCATGAACCCCGCCAACACCGTCTTCGATGTCAAGTAAGGCGCCTGCACACACCCCCAGCGGGTACACTCAGCGGCTGACGATCCCCAGGCGTCTCATTGGACGGAGATTCGATGACGAGACCGTCAAGAAGGACATTGAGTCCTGGCCCTTCAAGATCACCGACCACGATGGCGCCCCCATGGTCCAGGTCGAGTACCTCAACGAGACCAAGACCTTCAGCCCCCAGGAGATCTCCGCCATGGTTCTGGGCAAGGTGAGCATTTGAAAAATCCTGCATTGTGCGACGAACGATCAGCTGCTGACAGCCGAGCAGATGAAGGAGGTTGCCGAGACCAAGCTCGGCAAGAAGGTCGAGAAGGCCGTCATCACCGTGCCTGCCTACTTCAACGACAACCAGCGTCAGGCCACCAAGGACGCCGGCTCCATCGCCGGCCTCAACGTCCTCCGTATCATCAACGAGCCCACCGCGGCCGCCATTGCTTACGGTCTCGGCTCCGGCAAGTCGGAGAAGGAGAGGAACGTCCTCATCTACGACCTTGGTGGTGGTACTTTCGATGTCTCCCTCCTGCACATCCAGGGCGGTGTCTTCACCGTCAAGGCCACCGCTGGTGACACTCACCTTGGTGGTCAGGACTTCGACACCAACCTTCTTGACCACTTCAAGAAGGAGTTCAGTCGCAAGGCTAAGAAAGGTGGGTTAACGTTACATCCGCAAATCAGCGAACAAGCACTGACATCCACACAGACATCTCCGGCGATCCCCGTGCTCTCCGTCGTCTGAGGACGGCTTGCGAGCGTGCCAAGCGTACTCTCTCCAACGCCACCCAGACCACCGTTGAGATTGACTCTCTCTTCGAGGGCGAGGACTTCGCCTCCACCATCACCCGCGCTCGTTTCGAGGAGCTGAACGGCAAGGCCTTCTCTGGCACCCTCGCCCCCGTCGAGCAGGTCCTTAAGGATGCCTCCATCGACAAGACCAAGGTCGACGAGATCGTCCTTGTTGGTGGTTCCACCCGTATTCCCCGCATCCAGAAGCTCCTGAGCGACTTCTTCAACGGCAAGAAGCTCGAGAAGAGCATCAACCCCGATGAGGCCGTTGCCTACGGTGCCGCCGTCCAGGCCGGTATCCTCTCCGGCAAGGCCACCTCGGCCGAGACTGCCGACCTTCTCCTCCTCGATGTCGTCCCGCTCTCTCTCGGTGTCGCTATGGAGGGCAACATCTTCGCCCCCGTCGTTCCCCGTGGCCAGACCGTCCCCACCATCAAGAAGAGGACCTTCACCACGGTTGCCGACAACCAGTCTACCGTCCAGTTCCCCGTTTTCCAGGGTGAGCGTGTCAACTGCGAGGACAACACCTCCCTCGGCGAGTTCACTCTTGCTCCCATCCCTCCCATGAAGGCTGGTGACGCCGTCCTCGAGGTCGTCTTCGAGGTTGACGTCAACGGTATCCTCAAGGTCACCGCCACCGAGAAGTCGTCTGGCCGCACCGCCAACATCACCATCTCCAACTCTGTCGGCAAGCTTTCTTCCGGCGAGATCGAGAAGATGATCGACGACGCGCAGAAGTTCAAGACCAGCGACGAGGCTTTCTCCAAGAAGTTCGAGTCGAGGCAACAGCTCGAGGCGTACATCTCGCGTGTCGAGGAGATGATCTCGGACCCGGGTACCTCCATGAAGCTCAAGCGCGGCCAGAAGGAGAAGATCGAGTCTGCTCTCAGCGACGCCATGGCTCAGCTCGAGATCGAGGACGCCGGCTCCGACGACCTCAAGAAGAAGGAGCTTGCGCTCAAGAGGACCGTCACCAAGGCCTTCTCGACCCGGTAAATGATTTGTGCAGCAGGAATTGCGCAACGGGGTTTCGGGTTTCTACATTTCCTAGGTCTTTCTCTTTTTCATTAGACTGGCGGGTGCATTTGGGCTTCAAAAAAGTAACTGTTATGACGGCTTGACATGCACCTCCTGTTGGTCTTCTTTTTCCCCGGTTACGAGTGAGAAGTGGTTCTTTGGCCTGATATATGCACTTTCAAAAAAGGTTACCCCCAGAGCATATTCAAGCGATCCGGAAGGAATTAAAAAAAATTTGTTGTGGACGCGTAACGTGGACGGGAATTTATGAAAACTTTCTCAATGCCTTGCTGTCAATGTCTCATGCATATAGTGTACTGTCGTGCATAGCTGCTTGCCCAATGTATCGGTGTCTTCGTATGATGTTGACGTGTCGTGGGTGGTGCATGCGGTGCGACAAAACTAGGTATAGGGGGGTTCTGCATCCGACCGCTAAGTAGCGTAATCCATCTGGATCCCGGATAATCTAAAAGACATCCGGATGAAGGATTCAACTCCCTATGGCTCTTATTAGGTGGAGAGGTCCGGATGACCGCTTCAGCTCCCCATGTTATAGAGTGAGAAGAGGTCAGAACTGGACAGACTCGTCCGGATAACCGCTTCAGCTCCCTATGTTATAGAGTAAAAACAAATACGCGCTAGCGGTCGGACGCAGAACCCCTCTGTATGTTCTAACCCCAAGTATAAAATCTAATAAGCTGCGTATCTAGGGAGTTGAAGTAGCCATCCGGATGGCTTCTATATGTTTGATAATATACCTCTATATCCGGACGAATACTTCAACTCCCTATCAATAAAAGTACGTAGGGAAATATAGGATACAGAAGTTGCCCCCCTGCCAAGGTCTCGGGGTAGTTTTGTCGCATCCGTTGTTGACGTTGACGTTGCCATGGTGCGTGCATGGGATTGGTCTCCGATATCGTTAAGTTCCCCAGCCTTTCATAGTTGTTATCACTAAAAGAGGAATTGCACAGGGAAGACGAAACCAATCGGATCACACCGCAGTCTTGCTTCCCCAGTTTCTTACTGTGCCCCTGTATTCCGATCGGAGATGGGGTCATTGACACCCTGGAGGTGATGAACAAGGAGCGACGTCAGACTAACGTAACAATGCGAGCTGTACAGGAGCTCATGTATCTTCCCAAAGCTACATAACGCGGCCACATTCAGGTCTGCTACAGTAAGATACAATTCCTTTGAATAGCGACGTCTTTGTCCAACTTGATACTTTGCTTTCTATTCCCCACTCAGCAACACCCTCTTCCATAATGTCCACCCTCCTACGCACCATCCCCCGTCTCCCCCTCACAACCCCCAAAACCCCCCTCCTCCTCTCCTCCCGCGCCGCCGCCATCCACCCCTCCACCCGCCGCTTCCTCTCCTCCTCTCCAATCCACAACAACAACAACAACAACAACAACAACAACAACAACAACAACAACAAAACCGAAACTCCTCCCCCCACCCTCCTCTCCGACCCCACCAACGGCTTCGGCCACATCCGCCACAACCCCCGCCCCCCCAAACCCCGCACCACAGGCGTGACCGAGATCCGCGGGCCTTACTACTCAGCCATGGGACCCTCGTACCTCTCCGACGTGCTGCACACCATGGGCCACCACGTCGACGGGCTCAAGTTCGCGGGCGGCTCCTTCGCCCTGTTCCCCGAGCGCGCGCTGCGCGAGCTGCTGGACCTCGCGCACGCGCACGGCGTCTACGTCTCGACGGGCGGCTGGATCGAGCACGTGCTGGCCTCGTCGGGCGGAGCCGTCGGGCCCGCCATCGACAAGTACCTGGAGAAGTGCAAGGACTTGGGCTTCGATGTGGTGGAGGTGAGCACGGGGTTTTTGAGCTTGCCCGAGGCGGATTGGCTGCGGTTGGTGGAGCGGGTGCAGGAGTACGGGTTGAAGGCGAAGCCGGAGTTGGGGATTCAGTTTGGGGCGGGCGGCGATACGGAGAAGGCGGGACTGGAGGCGTTGGGGTCGCAGGCGGATCCGGGGAGGGTGGCGAGGTTGGCGGGGGAGTTTTTGAAGGTCGGGGTGGAGAGGTGCATGGTGGAGAGTGAGGGGATTACGGAGAATGTGGGGGGCGCGTGGAGGACGGATGTGATTCAGGCGATTTTGAGGGAGGTGCCGGTGGAGAAGTTGATGTTTGAGGCGGCGGATCCACAGGTGTTTAATTGGTGAGTTCTTTTTCCTTTTCCCCTTTCTTTGATGTTGCTTCGTCTGTCTAGCTGGTGGTTGGACTGACGAGTGGGATTTAGGTATATCCGCGAGTTCGGCGTCGATGTCAATCTGTTTGTGGATCACTCCCAAATTGTGCAGTTGTCTTGTCTGCGGCAGGGCATTTGGGGCATGGCGGATACGTTTGGGAAGATTACGACGTACCGTCCTTGAATTTCTTCTGCGAACAGCCGGTAGTGTGTAATTAATGAAGTGCCCGCGTGGTGTTGTTTTCCTCCAACCACTTCCAGTTCCTGCCTTTCGGCCTCGTGGTGTTGTCGTGGCTGCCTAGTTCGCTCCTTCCATTCTTACGTTTTAAGCCGCTGGTGGTTTGAGGGTGCACCAGGGTCTACTTTCTCAAACCTAATGTCGTCAGAAACCAGAAGCTGGTACTGCACCTGCACCTGAGACGAGGATTCGGAAGGTGCCACGCCGCCTTGGAGCTATGTCACTTCACTGTGTTGGACGAAACCTACACTCCACCAACACTCATCCCTTCGTTGCTATTCCAGCTCATTCTTCATTCTTCCATCTCCATTGAAAATGCCGTGCCGGGACCATGCCCATCCGTGGCTGCTATACCAGCCATTCCGCATCTGTGTCTGCGAGACGCGCTGCAATTACTGCCCAAAAGACCTCGACTCTCCGCAAAATCTAATACGCCACGTCTACATCACACATATGAACCGGCAAAACAACAAATATGCTCTATTCAAGTCCCTCTTCGATCTCCACACGAAGTCAAAGGACCTCGTCAGAGCCCAGTAGTACGTTTTATGCTATACTTAGACTTCAGAGTATTGACGACCGCCTTGCAGTATCGCAGAGCCGTGCCTGTGCCCCATGGACATCAGTAGTACTGAAGAACAAAGCGTTGGCGATGGAGACACCGAGATGACCTCATGCGGCTCCAGCACAGCTGGAGGAGCGGTACATTACCATGACCAAACCCCCGCTACTGGTCCATATGGCCAACTACAGCCAGAACGCCAAGTTCCAACTGCTCAGACGAACACCTTCCCCCAAAATGGCCAACACGACCCAGCAGTGGACACACAGACCAGACTTTGGTCAGATTCTATTGTGTCAAAGTTTATCCCTGAAGGGGACATCCTGAAAACCAAGGGCCCATTGATGGCCGACAACGTCAACTGTTTTTATCCCGCTCGAGTATCAGATATGCAGAAAATATACGCGAACTCTCCCACCACGACGGGAACAGTCCCACCCACCCCCTCGATCCAGGCACAACACATGAGCAACGCACCCGGACTGGAACCAGCAGGCCCCCAAAACACGTTGATACCGCTCACCTTCCCGTTTAAGTTTACCAAAGAACCACCGCCAGATCCGTCCTCTACCTCGCAAAAAAGAAAACACCCACAGGACGACAGCGACGGTACCCGGCCCGGATACGAACAGCTTGGCGTGAAAAGGAGAATGTGGTAAGGGCGATGCACCACACCAGAGGTGCGAGGTCGCGTTGATTCGATGTTTCCATTCATTGCGCACATCGCTCGTTTTACAAGGAGTTAATTGAACCTTCAATAATGCTATTGCTACTGCTACTGCTACTACTACTATCGCCCTCTTCAACGTGACATACTACTACCCATCATCCGTGCATTGCTCCCACTCCCCAAGTTTGTCTCGTACAGCATTTGTAAACAAATGCAATAAATGCATCAACAACAAATCCACAACAACCAAGGCACCCAAAAACAAGACAAATCAGAGACTCACAACAAGCATCAAGGCCTCTTAGAGGGGCTTTGTTTCCCTCCCCTTCCATCCCCTCCAAACCCAACCTTCCCCCCCCCCAACTTTTCACCCGCGCCCTCCCCCCCTCTCAATCATGAAGGAATACCCACAAGACGGTTTTAAAGACAAGCAAAGGAAAGAAGAGAGCTCAATAACATATTTGATTTCACCCGTGCGGAAAAGAACAAAATTTGAATCCATACTTCCAATCCCTTCGCATACACCACCCCTGCGCTTGTAATGGCACATCGAAGAAAGCCACCTTAGAGAAAAGGTGGTCGGAAAGGGTTGGAAGCGAAAAAAAACAAGACAAAATACCAAAAAAGTAGCAAAACGGTAACGCACGCCTACAGGTTGTTTAATCAAAATGCCATGCCATATCATGCCTTGTTGAACGTATGCAAAAAAGTGCCCCCATCCATCCCCTTTAAGAGGGTCGGTTGGTTGGAGGGTAGTAGGTAGTTTGGTGCCAGCCGACGCGCCTCCTCTCCTAGTTATCTCCTACGAAAAAAGAAGATATGAGAATTCAAGAAACTCAGAAAGAAACAAAAAAAAAAAGGCCAATCGATCCCTTTACCACAACACGGACCCGCTATCCATTTCGTTTCAGTGCGCGTGTGATAAAGAACCCCCGTGTGCTCCTCTCCTCAATTGCCCCTCCATTCTTCCTCTCTCCCACTCCCCCCAACACCAATCAACCCGCCTTCATCAAATTCACAAATACAGTACACTTCTCCATCTCCACCGAATCCCGCTCCTTCGGCACCGGCTGTCCCCTCACCTGCATCGGCGCCGTCCCCGCAATCACCTCGACGTCTATCCGGTTGATGCCGGGCTGCAGCCTGGCCTCGAAGAGCGGGTGGCCCTTCTCGCGCGGTTGTTGCTGTTGCGGCGGCTGCTGCTGCTTCTCGGGCGACCCGCCGCTGTTGCTGGAGGATGGCTGCTGCGTCAGCGTGGGCGGCTGGTAGACCTCGGAGATGCGCGTGTTGTTGACCGTGACGAAGAGGCGCCAAGGGCGCTGCGTCTGCGCGACTGGCACGTAGGGTTTGATCTGGATGGACGAGTGCGTTCCAGGGAGGGAGATGGTGATGGACTGTTGCGTGAGGGTTGGCGAGGCGGGGATGTTGAACCTGAAGGGGCGTGAGAGCTTCAGAGCTGGATGGCTGTTGATAGTGATGTTGGGGAGGACTGCGTCGGCAATATCTGGACGACGGTTAGCTTGGAAGTGCGATGTCAGGGTAATCAAGTTGTGCTTACTGAATCCAGGATGACGGTGCTTGTTGTCGAAGCCGTTCGGCGGGTGGATCGACGAAGTCTGATGGGGCATGCTCTGACCATTCGTATAGGGACTCCCACTGGTGGGGCGGGACGTAACACTGGTCGGCGGAGCCATTGCGACACCTGGAGGATGCGATGTAGTAGTGGCCGGTCTTGAGTCGGGTACCGCGCTGGAAGGGCGAATACTATCCAGTGCGGGCGATTGACCTGCTTGGTTCTCACTCTTAACGCCATTGGGAGCGGGTGATGCAGCAGATCCACTGCGTGCAGTGCCAGTTGCCTGGAGAGCCGGTGTCAGTAACTCTGTCGATACATGACTAGGGAGCGGTGGGCTCAGGGTTTTACGTACGGGCCCTCCGGAGGATGGCGGTCTCTGGCCGTTCATCCCGGCTTGCACGTGCTTTTGCTGTCTTTCTAACGCATCGCTGTCGACAATGATACCGGGAGTGCTTGAACTGCGAGTTCCAGGTGTGCCGGGCGCCGACGCGTTGGGGGCAGGGCTGTTTTTGTTTCCTCCTAGGCGCAGCTTGATACCAGATGGCTTCTGCTGCTGCGGCTGTTGAGGTTGTTGCGAGCCCATGGTGAGCTTAATCGTCTGCTTGGGAGCCGGAACTTTCTCCGCTGCGACTGCCAGCCGTTGCTTAAAGTGCTCCTGCAAACGATTAACAGTGAACTTTACTAGGAGGATCGTGACATACTTCAAACTCCGCAGCCAGATTGTACATCTCACTGCCATCTTCGTTGAAATCGCGGGCGTTAAGCCAGATAAGGCTTACGCATTCTTCTAGCTGTTGCCAGTTCTTGAAGTCGCTGGTCCCCCTGAAGCCTTCCCTGCGGCTGAGGTAGCCCTGGACCTTCTTCAAGACGGCATTTAAAGACATGGGGTTCTTGATGGCAGCATAGTACTCCTTTAGTCCGCGATTAGGCAGATTGACAAAGGGCTGGTAGATCGGGAGGCTCCTGTTAAGCTGTTAGCAATCAGGCATGATATCGAAAGACACATGCCGCAGTGACATACTCTGATGGGTCGAGGAAATGAATGAACTCCTGGATGAGCGCTTCCTGAGCATCTTGGAACGTTTTACCGGTGAAATCAGTTTCCTTGCCCGGAATTGGCTCTTTCTCTTTCCGCGGCGTCGAGTGTCGGTCAGACTTGCGCGTCCTGGACGGGGTGGGCTGGGGTGCCTGGGCCTCGAGCTGAGGAACTGCGGCAGAGCGCTTCGGACGCTCACTGAGCTGGCGAGTGGCACTGCCGGGCACACCATTTGCATCTTCGCCAGGGACAGGCGTAGCAATGGCCGAGTATGACGGGTTCTTGTAGGCGGGATTGTGCCTAACCATGAAATTGGAGGCAGTCTTGCGCACACGCTCAGCGTCGGCGTATATGGCGGAGTTCTTGTCATTGAACTGTTTCGCATTGTTGACCATGCGCTTGACATCACTTTCAACGGCAGCGAGATTGGGATACCCTCTGGCTTGCAGCTTGGCCTAGGGCACAGTTAGCCATGACTGCACAGCCATGTATGTGCATATTGCAGCATGTCCTTGCGCGTGCTCGCACAGCACTGCTCCTCTCACGCTGTCTCTGAACAATATGTAGAAATATGGGAAGTGGCGTGGCGGGCTCGTGGAGGAGGGGCGCGGGAGTCAGGCGTACCTCGATGGTGCTGAAGGCGATGGGTAGCTTGATCTCTTCGTAGTACTCGGGGATGGTATCCTACGGGCGGGTTAGACAGCGGGCGCGGAGAGGTGCGGCTCGCAGGCAGGTACCTTGTTAGGAAGCTCGAGAAAGCTGGGTGCAATAAGGCGGCCACTGCAGTCCGGCGAAGCAGGTCAGTGGTGGGCTGCGTGCGCACAGGGCGGAGCTCGCAGCACTTACGTCTTATCCTTCGCCGCCTTCATGGTCTCGAGGAACTTCATGCCCTTGACGAAGGTGGTCTCGGGCGTCTCCTTCTCGCCATTGTCGTCGTCCTGGCACGCGTCGCATCATGTCAGCGGTCGCGGGCACAAATGCGGCAGCGGGGCGGTGGTTGCAGCGGTCCGGGAGTCTTGAGGGCGAGCTCGCGGCGCCTGCGGTGGTTTGAAGAGGGGAGCGTGCGGGTAGGGTGGACAGCCTGGTGCTGGTCAAGGCCGACGCCCGTTAAGCGTCGCGCGTTGGACCAGGAAGTTCAACCGCGACGCATCCGCAGCCATCGCTGCAGCCCCCAGCTCCACCTCCCAATGGCCCTTCGCGCCAAATCTAGTGCGCACACTCACCGGCAGCTTCTGTCTTTTGGATGCGCGACCCTCGCTTTCGGGCGATGTCGCAGCCGCGGCTTTGCGCTTCGATTCGCGCTCCATCGTGCGTGCGAGTACTTGGGCAGGGTTCGGCGTGCGCAGCAAAGTTCGGGGCTCGGCGGGCGTGAATGCGCTTCGTGGGGGTCGCGGTGGTGCACAGCAGCGTGTCGCCAGCAGCAGCTCAATCGCGTCTGATCGCGGTGCCAAGCGGAGGTGTTGGCCAACCCTAACTGCACGTGACTTGCCCCGTCCCCTTCACTTCCATTCACCACGACACCTACAACTTCAGATGCTTGCGACCCACGAATACCGCTGGTGTCGAATTTTCTTCCTACAGGGTATCGCTAATCAACAAGAATACCGGAAAACCTGCGCAAAATAACAAATCCCACGGCAGCATCCACGCCTGCCTTCCGTTTCTAATGTACCGCTCCAAGAAAGTAATTAACAGTAGAACCTTTAGTGCTTTTCCGCCGTCTCGGCCTCGAACTTCTTCCGCTCCTCTTCGTCCTTCATTTCGCGCACCTTTGCGAGCACCACTTCCCTGAAGATGGCGCCTCTGGCGATCTTGCTCAGACTCCTCTTGTGCGGACCTCCCGACTCCGACGACTCCGGCACGTTCAAGCCACGGCTCGTCGAGTGGATCGCGAGCGCCTCTCCGGCCGCCTCCTGCGCATTGGCCGGCACGTCTGCCTCGCCCGGCACATCCTCCTCCTCGTCCTCCTGCATCTTGAGCGCCTCGATGCGGTTGGCGAGCTTGACGAGCTCGATACCGCGGCGAAGGCGGGCCTTGGCCACGTAGGCGCGGATCTCGGGCAGCAAGTTGTGGTCCGAGGCAGTCTCGCCCTTGAGCCACGGGTGCGCAAGAGCCTCCTGTAGATAAATGAGCATAACATTTTGTGATGGAATTTGCCAGTGTTCTTACCGCGCTGGTCGCACGATCGGCCGGCTCAGGCTGCAGGAGGCTGTTGATGAAGTTCTTCGCGTCCTTGCTGACCTCCTTCCAATACCGCTCGTGGAAGACGACGCGGCCGTTCTTGCACTCCTCAATCAAGTCCGCCAGACTCTCGCTCCGGAAGGGAGAGTAACCGCAGAGCAAAGTGTAGGTAATGACGCCCATGGACCACATGTCGACCGGCTTGCCATGTCCGCGCTTCAACATGACTTCCGGTGCTGCGTAGCCGAAGGAGCCAGCCATGGTAGTGAGCTGCTCATCTGGCGAGTCAAGCATCTTTGCGATACCAAAATCAGCGAGCACGAGGGACGAGTCCTCGGCGGAAGTAAGGTAGAGAAGGTTCTCAGGCTTGAGATCTGCTGATTGTCAGGAGGCGCACAATTGGCCAGTTTCAAGGGCACGCACCTCTGTGAACGACATTGTTCTGGTGGAGGTAGTTGACGGCGTCCAGAACCTGGCGAATGGTTTCGGCGGCATCCTTCTCCGTGAACCTGCCCTTGTCGCAAATGCGGTCGAAGAGCTCTCCTCCAGTGGCAAGCTGAGTAACAATGTAGTATTTGTCCTGGCGGGTGTCATCAGCACCAGTTTCCGGGCGAAGTGCGACTTCAACATACCCTCGACTCGAACCAGTCGTGGAAGCGGACGATGTTGGGGTGCTTCAGGCGCTGAAGCATCTCCAGCTCATCATAGACCATCTGCTCATTGCCCTTGACATTCTTCTTCAGGATGATCTTCACGGCGACCTTGCCCTCAGGGCAGTCGGCCTCGCGGACAATGCCGTATGTGCCAGCACCAAGAGTCCTGCCGAAGCGGTACTTGGATCTGTTATGGATCGTTCAGTAAGGGGCCATTCGGTGGTGGGGGCGCTGGCACGTACTTCTTATCGTAGCTGTCGGGCTGGCCGTGCAGCTTGTTGAGCATACCTGAAACTGCAAAGGCGGAGCGCGGTCAGTTCTGCGGGCAGCACTGGCGTTGGGCGAGGACTTACGACTCATTCTGGCGGTAGTGACGCCTGGATTGGCGCGGCTGGGATAGGGATGTGGTGGTGAGGTGCGGTCAGGCTAGAGGGCGCGCGGGAAACGGTGAAAGCGGAGAGCGTCGGCGCAGGAAGTGCGGCCACGGGCAGGCGAAGCAACGACCCGAAAAGAGTAGATGATGAAGCCAGGTAGCAGTGCGCGTGAAGACGAGGACGAGGGAGAAGAACAGGTGGTGAGGAAAGAAAGTATAGGTTTCACGAGGGCGCCTGGTCGAGCGGCTGCGGCTGGAGCTGATAATTGCAGCTGGGCAGGCGGGGCACAGTTTCCGCTCTGCGCGAGGCTGACACCGTGCGGTTCAATGGAGGTGGCTTAGCCCAAGCGGCTTCGTAAACGCAGTGCTAGTGTCTCAGAACGCACGAAACATAGATTAAAAGCACGAAGAGTAGTTCGTCGCGCCGGTTCGTTTCCTGGCTGCTATCTTGAAGACCCTGAGGTGTGCAGCTGCCCCGCATTGATTGGCGGCCAGACGAACTGCTGAGACCATCGGCGCGAGCGCGAGCGTCATGGAAGCGACGAGACTCGCGGCTGCTTGCTCTGAGTACCTGTGACTTCCGTGCAATATACAGTAACCGGGAATTGGCAAGCAAAACCAGCTTGCCCGGCGGCAGACGTCATAGGTAGTCGCAGCTGCAGAAGCATTTTATAAAGCCCATCCCGCAGTGTCACAACCTCATTCTCCAAACAAACATCCATTCCGCCGGGTTTCTATTACTAGCCACAGGCCGATCTTTCTCCCAGTCCACACTTCCAACCCACTACCGCAGCCAAATCCAGCAAAAGATGCCCACCACAGCCACAGTCATCTCCGTCCTTGCCGGCGTCATCGCCGTGCTATCCGTCTACATCTACTTTTGCGGCATACCGCCCGCAGTCAAGCGCGAGATGGAGGAGAAGGCTCTGAAGACGATGGGCGAGAACAAGGCATCCTACCTCGTCAAGGGTATGCAACCTGAAAGCTGCATGTGATTTCAAACACAACAGCGCTGACACCCATCCAGACCAGATCAACAAGATACCCGCTACGGACCAGCCGGGCGTCAAGGATATCAAGAAGGGCCTGAGTAACCTCGCTGGTGGCACCGTCAACAATCCGCTAGGCAAATTTGCTGGAAACACGGCGGACGACATAACCAGCCCGTTCACGGGCCGCTGAAGGAACATTCTTGTCTTCGGAGCAGCTAGAAGGGGTGTGTGGCGCGTGCGAGTTTGTTCTGAACCCTGTTGAACTGGAGGACACCTGAGCATGGGTGGATAAGGGTGTTTCCTGATTGAGATGTCGTTGCGTGGTGGATCATGAGAACAAGAGGTTACGATAGAGATGACAGGCAGTAATGCAAACATGAATTCCTATCCTAAGCAAACCATCGTAGAAGAAGCCTACCAGGAGAAAAAAGGACTGGAACCTTGGGAAGAGATGAGCTTTTATCGGAAAGGGGTCGGAGCGTCTCACATGCTGTGCTCGCGTCTGGACGAATGGTTCGACTCGCTGGACGCGTCTTCGGCCAGACGACGCGGCCAGCACCGCCGCAGCGCCACAGAGGAAAGGCGGTGAGGGTGAATAGCAAGTTGGCCCTGTGAACGGACCCTTTTTAACTGCAAAGTAGTCTTGGGCCGTGGTTCGAGGGTCGGCACCAGAGCACTGCAAAATCTTCTAGCTGCGTGGGGCGTGTGAGTCAGTCTCAGTGCTGGTTACACGTGCAAGCTTGTCGAAAGGCAGGATAGAGAATGGATGTGATTGGAATGTGAGAATAGACAACTGTGCAACCAAGGGCTCAGTTCTTGCGTCTTCCCCAGACCCGGAGCGGCGCGGCAACGTCATGAGCGGCAGAGGGCGGCAGCGTTGCTGGTCCGGTCGGATCCCTGCGCTGGGCGATGCTGGGCACTACTAGGGCACCCTGATCTTCACGTTCACAACCGGCTCGACAATTTCCGAGCTTCCGCACACTGACCACCGCCGCGCAACGCCTGTCCAATCCGTGTAGTGTGGTGCATGGAGACGTGATTCTTTAATCCTCCCGCCTTCTCTTCTTCTTCTTTTCCTCTCTGCCCTTCCCTCCGTCCGTGCATCCGAGACCTAACAGCCAGCATGGGGAAGAGTAAGTCCGGCGACCTCGAGTCGCAGATCCACGACCAAATCACGAGTCGATGTACCGTTCCAGTCTGCGCTCCATACCCCGACCTCCCGCTGACTCTCCTCGTGCCAAACAGACACCGCCGCGCACGAATGTGTGTCGGAAGAGGCCTTGGCCCACCTGAAGACGTACAAGTACCAGAGCGTCGACAAGAGTTTTACCTCGCGCTACATCCTCAAACACTACGTATGCTCCTCCGCGCCGCCTACTCCGCCGCCCGCCGCATCGACGTTGACACTCCTGGTGATATAGTGGAATGCCTTCGTTGAGCTGCTGCCGCTATGGCTGGCCCCGAACATGGTTACCCTCCTGGGCTTCTTCTTCATACTTGGCAACGTAGCTCTCCTTGAGCTGTTCGTGCCTGATCTCGTGGGACCGGTAGAGCCCCTTGGAATCTGAGCGCAACATCTGCCTCGCCCGCGCGCACCTGCTGATACCCACCCCCTACAACTAGGCGCCCACATGGATATACTACAGTTTTGCTATTGGCCTTTGGATGTGAGAAGTTTTTGTTTTGCCCTTGGCTGGTTCCTTTTCTCACATGCCATCTCCAGGTACTCCACCATGGACAACGTAGACGGGAAACAAGCTCGGCGCACGGGAACCTCAAGTGGGCTGGGAGAATTGTTTGAGTAGGTCCCCATTCGTGCTGGAATGCGGGGACATGTGGTTCTAACCCCCTTGCAGTCACGGCATCGATTCCCTCAACTGCACTCTTGGCAGCCTGCTCGAGACCGCCGCAATGGGTTACGGAGCCACCAAGACCGGCGCCTTTACCGCTCTGATCCCGTGTCTCCCCATGTTTTTCTCCACCTGGGAAACATACCACACCCACACCTTGTACCTTGGCTACTTCAATGGCCCGACAGGTAAAATCTCTCAGGCTTCTCAGGCTCTCGCGCCCAACACAGGTGCAAGAGAAAGGCTGACAAGTTTGTAGAGGGTTTGATTATTGCCTGCTCCATGATGATCATGTCCGCGCACTATGGTCCTGAGATTTGGTCATCCTCCCTGGTCCGCCACTTCCCCTCATTGGAAGGATACATTTCGCCCATGACGACATTCCGCGACTTCTGGGTCCCCATCCTTCTCGGCTCCTTTTTCATTGCGCATCTGCCTGCTTGTGTTCTCAACGTCATCCGCGCGCGCCGCGCCGAAGGCAAGCCCATTCTCCCCGTTTTCCAGGAGTGGACGCCAATGATTGTTTTCACCATTGGAACCTGTGCGTGGTTGGGCAGCCCCTATTCCTGCATCTTGGAGGACTGGGACGCGAAGGAGAAGACTGGTGGACACCTAGTCCTGTGGTGCCTGACTATGAGTCTCGTCTTTGGCCGTATGACCACCAAGATCATCCTCGCGCATCTTACCCGCCAACCTTTCCCGTACTGGACCGTCATGCTCGTTCCGCTCATTGGTGGCGCCATCCTTGTCAATCTCCCGAGCCTTGGCCTGGCGTGGGCCCCCGTCACGGCGCAGGTCGAGCTGTGGTACCTGAGAGCCTACTTCATCTTCGCCTCCATTGTCTACACGAACTGGGCTGTTCTGGTCGTGTCGAGCATTTGCAACTTCCTCGGCATCAACTGCCTCACCATTGCTCCCAAGAAGGAGCAAACCGGCGGCAAGACCGCGCCCGTTGCCGCAGAGCCCGAACGGAGGGTCACCCGTTCTATGGCCAACGGTGGCTCTGGCAGGAAGAGCGACTGAGCTCCCAGACAAACACCCCCGACCGATGCGCACCTGTATAGACACACGATTCTTACGACGCAGACGACTCGATGCGGCGCAATCACCGGCCTCATGGCCACCTGGATGGAGTGACGATCGCCAGCCTGCACCTTCAACTCGCTCGCGGGCCCGAGCTCCTCCACGTCAAACGACCTTCAACACATCCTACTTACATTACTAGAGCGCGGATAGAGCCATTTTAATTGACGAAGAGACGGCGGGAACAGCACCTAGCACCGTATACACAACACCAATACTTAAAAACCCATTTCAAAGTCATCTAGTTCTGTTTTTGATACGCATCAGCGTTTTCGTTTGGCTGTAATTTCTTCTTCGATACTCTCTCGGCATGTGTGATATATCAGCGGATACCGAAGTTCTTCCGGCAAAAACTACGGAGGATGCGCTTAGTTCAACACGGCGATCTGGATGCGCTGTGCCATTCTTGCTAATGTTTTATCTCGAAATGTTTTTTCCCTTATCCGTTTTGCATGAGACAATGATTGATTTTTGTGGGGTGGAAAGTATGCTGTATGGGCAAAATTTCCTTTCGAGGTTTCGACGCTGATAATTCCTAGAGGGCATATGAGTTGGTCACCATTTGGGCTAGATGGGAAACTGCGGGTAGAAGGGTAGAGGCTCGGGAGTTTTTTTGGACCATTCTTACCAAAGGGATAATAGCCAGAATCTCAGAAAGTAGATCTGACTCTCCATCAGTTGGAATCTTGATGGTGGCGCAGAGAAAGCCTGCTTGGCTGACTTGGAGGATCAAGAGCGTGTGCCGGGCGGAGGAAAGACAAGAAGCCAAAAGAGGTAGACTCGAACTCGATGACTTGGGGGATTCAGGTTGCCAGCGACGATGGATTGCAGGTCCGCTAGATATCTAGATGCCAATGCAGTTGCGGATACAAGTTCAACCGCTTGCGATTCTTCCCTTTCATGGAACCATCGGTGCCAATGATTGTCAGAACACGTCTTACAGGTCAACTGTCCGTTACTGAACTTGTATTACAACTGTGATTCCAAGGCGCGGCGAGAGTTCGCATACGCTCTGCCCGCCGGCCACGTACGGGTTCAGCCGTTCAACCCGGATCAGATTACAAGAATACACAAGCGATCTAGACAGTAAAATCTCATACATTCCAGCCACCGAAGTTGGCTGACACACTCTGCCCATCGAATCCTACCAGACGACGACGACGACGACGACTCCTCTTCACGCACCCCCACCCCCCAGCGAGCCCTTCTCAATCGCACTCCCCACCACCCTATCCCCCTTGATCACGCTCGTCGTCGCCACCACCAGCCGCCTCCCCCTGCCCTCCTCCGCCAAGCTCTTCGCCACGAACCGCAGCGCCGACACCTCCGCCCTCGTCACGCCGCCCAGGAAGAACACGACCACCGTCTTGCCCTCGCCGCCTCCGCCGCCGCTGCCGTTCAGCAGCTGCCGCGCCCGGACCGCCTTCTCCTCGCCGGCCTGGACCTCGTCGACGGTCGCGCCGCGGATGTAACGCAGGATGTCCTCGAAGGGGCGCCAGCCCTGCGCGTTGGTGAGCGCCGCCGCGGCCGTCTGTTGCTGCGCCGGGGCGTTGCTGGACTGCCGCGCGGAAGAGGTGGAGAGGGACTGGATGTAGTCCTTTTGCAGGACGCACTGCACGAGGCGCACCGACAGCGGCGCGTAGCCCGAGAAGACGTACGCGACGTCGTCGGGCTCGGCCTCGTTGACCTCGTCGATGATGAGCGCCAGCGAGCGGCGCACCGAGTTGTAGTTGGTCGAGGCGTTGGCGCGGGCGGAAGCGGCGGCGGCTGCGGCGCCTCCGCCGCCGCCTCCAACAAGGTTTGCGCCGCTGAGGTTTGAGGCGACGCCGAGGCCGCCGCTGCGCGGGGTGAGGAGGCCGGCTTTCTCGAGCGCGGTGAGGGTGAGGAGGTGCTGGTGCCCGTAGCCTTGGAGGACGGCGCGCTTGAAGTTTTCGAGGTCGCGGGGTCGGAGGCCGTTGTGCAGGCAGCTCTCGAGGCAGAGAAGGCGGAGGACGGTGGAGAGCTTGACACCGCGCGCGATGAGCTCCTCAATGTTGTCGTGCTGCGTGGTGGGATCGGCGCCGGCGGCCAGGTTCTGCTGCACTTCGAGGATGCGCGAGAAGATGTCGGAGCGGGTTTGCTTGATGATCTCCTCGGCGAGGTTGGTGTGGAGCTTGAGTGAAGCCTGCTCTTGTTGGAAGCCTGGGAGCTTGGAGACGAATTCGCGGAGCTCCGAGGTCGTTTTCTGCTGGATGTTGCGGTTTTCGTACGAGGATTGCAGGCGGCGGGCTACCTTGTTGAGGAGCGGGCCGACGGTTGCGAAGTTGGTATCTCGGAGGGTGTTGTACAGGGTATCTGAGGATTCAAGGAGTATCTTTCGCTTCAAAGGTGCAGCAGAGGACGATGCTCCGCCTTGTGCGGCGCCGGCTCCCGCGGTGCCAACAACTGATGAGTCAACTTCAATCTGATTCGACTGAATGTCAAACTCTTCGTCCAGAAGACCTTCGTAGGTCAACTGAGTCATTAGTGCGGTTGGAAAGTCGACCTCTCGATCAATGATGATGAGGTTGTCTAAGGCATTGCTAGGGGTCAAGCCTAATGGTGACTCCAAGGTCGAGCCAGACCCAGCTACGACTTCAGTACGCATGCGTACGAGTAGGTCTGCTAGGCGACGAGCATTGTCACCCTTTCCAACTATGCGCGGGAAGAGGCCATGCTGTTGCTGCAACTGCATGAGAGCTCTTGCCGCCAGAAATACAGGAGTTGGGTCCTTGCGCTGTACCTTATCGTTAGGAAGAAGGGTTATAAAGGGTACGATATGTGCATACCACGTAGAGGTCGGTAATTGTATCTTCCAGTTCCAAGGAGAGTAGGTCGTCGGAGAGCGGCACGAAGTTCAGCGGCCATTCGGCCACATTGACCTCGCCCAATACACCGGCCTCCTCCAGCACCTGATCTGATACGAGCGTTCTCCTCGGCACCCAGAAGACGGAGAATTCATGATCGACCACGCCATTGTGACGGAGCTTCTTTATTTGTTCTACGTAGATACAAATGTCAGCATGCTGTTTTCGTGCTCTCCGCCCATTTGAAGCAATAGACCGGAGAGCCTGTGGTTATGCTCGCAACAAACTTGCTCTTGGGAAACGGTTGACCAAGCGGACGTTGGCGAAGTCCACTTGGGTTAATGTAGAGTTTCCCGACGAAAGAATCGCTCAAGTACGAAAGCAAGTGCGCGGAATTGCTTTAGGGAAACGACTGATTACGGCGAGTGGGTTCCTCCCCGTAACCTCTTTTGTTCCCAGGTCAAGGAGAATGGAAATTGGACAAGACGATTACAAGAAGCATTCTTACTGCTTGGTCTTCCACACACGTACCGGCTATGGTGAGGACGGTCTTGGTCTTGTCACCTCTAGCGATGAAGACGACATTGCGCTGGGAGGAATCGACGTTGCCATTCTCCAGGAAGAAAGGCCTGTCGACGCCGTACTCCTGGAGGGTAGAGAACTTAAGGAGCAAGTTGAGCGGGCCGGACAGGTCTCTTTCGAAGACGATGTTCTTCTTGCCGCGGATCTGGGAGCAGCAGGCATCATCAGCACGTGGTGCGCAGGCGCGGAGCCGGGGTCGAGGCGTCTGAGGGAGTCTTACTTACGCCTTCGAGCAGCAATAGCAGGCTCCTGCGAGCCGCATCGGTGATGTCTGCGGCGTTGATAGCGGCCTGCGGCGCCATGATTGCAGAGCTACATGGACAGAGAGCGGTCGAGGGCGGTGTTGGTGGTGTAGCTTGGGTTGGGAAGCTCGGACGTAGCCCGTGCACCAGGCGCCAAGAGAAAACCATTGGTCGGGCGCAGCGTCATCAGCTTTTTTGATAGTGAGTCAAACACCCCGCTTCAACCCAATCCTGCCCCTCTCTGACTGCAGCCCGTGCATGTCTATTTTCTGTCGCATTCTCGCGAGATCTGCGCGGTTTTCCCGTCTCAATCCCACGCCCGTACACCTACTGAGCACCACCTTCACCCGCCCACTTTCCTATACCCCGCCGACCCGCCTCTGCGATACCCGTAACGACACAATGGCCAAGGACAAGGAAGAGAAGAAGAGCAGCTTCCAGCTGAAGGTCCCCAAGGGAACCAAGGACTGGGACGGCAAGGACATGGTCATTCGCGACAAGATCTTCAACACCATCACCGAGGTCTTCAAGCGCCATGGCGCCATCACCATTGACACGCCCGTCTTCGAGATGAAGGAAATCCTCTCTGGCAAGTACGGCGAGGACAGCAAGCTGATTTACGACCTGGCCGACCAGGGCGGCGAGCTGTGCTCGCTGCGCTACGACCTGACTGTCCCTTTTGCCCGCTGGCTGGCCATGAACCCCACCATCCAGGCAATCAAGCGCTACCACATCGCCAAGGTCTACCGTCGCGACCAACCCGCCATGACCAAGGGCCGCATGCGCGAGTTCTACCAGTGCGACTTTGACATTGCTGGCCAGTACGACCCTATGCTCCCCGACGCCGAGATTCTGCGCATCACCACCGAGATATTCGAGGCTCTGGGCTGGAAGGGTCGCTACACCATTAAGCTCAACCACCGCAAGATTCTGGACGGCATCTTTGCCGTATGCGGTGTGCCTGCCGACAAGATCCGCACCATCTCAAGCGCAGTCGACAAGCTGGACAAGGTAAAACCAAAAAGCAGCTTATCGTATCCACCATCGCTAACGCAGCTCCAAAACAGTCTCCCTGGGCCGAAGTGCGCAAGGAAATGACCGAGGAGAAGGGCCTCGACGGCGACGTTGCGGATAAGATCGGCGAATACGTGAACCTCAAGGGCGGCGAAGACCTGCTGGAGAAGCTGCAGGCCAACGAGACGCTCATGGCCAATGAGTCGGCCAAGAAGGGCCTCGCAGACATGGCCCTCCTGTTCAACTACCTCAACATCTTCGGCGTCATGGACCGCATCTCCTTCGACATGTCGCTGGCCCGCGGCCTGGACTACTACACCGGCCTTATCTACGAAGTCGTCACCGAGGGCTCCGCACCCGCCTCCGCTCCCGGCGCCGCCCCCGAGGCGCAGAAGACACAGAAGTCGGGCAAGAAGGACAAGAAGGCGCTCGCCGAGGACGACGACCGGTCAAACGACCCGTCCGTCGGCGTCGGCTCCGTGGCTGCTGGCGGTCGCTACGATGAGCTAGTCGGCATGTTCAGCGGCAAGACGCAGATCCCCTGCGTGGGCATCTCGTTCGGCGTGGAGCGTATCTTCAGCATCACCAAGGCGCGCATGGAGGCCGAGAAGACGGCCGCCGCCGTCCGCCTCAACGAGATCGATGTCTTCGTCATGGCCTTTGGCGGCAAGGGGTTCAATGGCCTCCTGCTTCAGCGCATGGAGGTTGCGCGCACGCTCTGGGAAGCGGGCGTCAAGGCAGAGTTCAGCTGGAAGGTCAAGCCGAAGCTGCCCCAGCAATTCAAGCAGGCTGAGAACGGCGGCGTGCCGTTTGCCGTTATTCTGGGCGAGGACGAGCTCAATGACGGCAAGGTCAAGATTAAGCAGATGGGCTTGCCCGAGGGACACCCCGAGAAGGACGGTGTGCTGGTCGAGAAGAGCAATCTGGTCGAGGAGGTCAGGAAGAGGCTGGCTGACTTCAACGCCGCGAATGATGCCGCGGAGAAGGTGGGGCAGGTCAGCATCTAGGGGAATGAGGAAGAAGGACTGGCAACAACTCTCGTAAGGGTGTCAAAGCTAGTGGGAAAAAAGCTGCATGTTGTGTCGTGGGCGGCACGAAGCAAAGCATTGAGCGAGGCGTACAGACATAGGCGTATTTGCTGGGATATGGGAAACGAATAGGTTCTAGGTGGGAAGTAAGAGTCAGAGTCAGACGAGAGAACAAAAAGTTACTTTGCAAGTCAGAAACATCTGAGTTTTGTCGGATGGATAGAAGCGATACCCACGTTTACTGGCTATGCAAGATCGCAGAAGTAGTTGTAGTACACGCAAACTCACTTCTTTCCACTCTTATATCAAGTAAAGGCCTCTCGAGTCGTTTATGGTCAGCGACGGACCGACCATGCTCTGCTTACTATTGACGACTACACTCCATCAATTGATCACGGAACACGGTTTATTGACGATCCGGCTCCGGCTATAAGGAAATAAGCTTTCTTATTGAGGACGAATATATGCTTATTGAGGATGTAGCTATGCTTATTGACAATCAAGCTTTTCTATTAAGAACGAAGCTTTTCTATTAAGGACGAATATATGCTTATTAACAATCAAGCTTCTTCTTAATAACGGAGACTTTTACTATACTTAATTGAAGCTATTTCCTATTAAGAACGGGACTTTGGCTGTTAAGAACATGGAATGGCTATTGAGACCGTAACTTTGCTATTAAGAACAATCCTCAATAGCTTATGCCTTCGTCCGACCAGTAGCGGTCGAGTCGAAGCTTAAACTTATTGAGAACTTAAGCTTAGCTATTGAGAGATCGAGATTAACTATTGACAAGGATCCTCAATAGCTTATACCTTCGTCTGACCCGCACCGGTCGAGTTGAAACTTAAACCTATTGAGAACTTGAGCTTGGCTATTGAGAAATCGAGCTTAACTATTGAGAACTTAAGCTTTACTATTGAGAACTTGAGCTTGGCTATTGAGAACTTGAGCTTGGCTATTGAGGCCAGACCTTGAATATTCAATAAGCACCTCACAATAGCTTACGCCATCGCCGTCCCGCCAGGCGTCTCGTCGTCCCGTCTTCTATTAGACGCTCCACATTAGTACCCCAAAAAAGTTTTTAGCAGGCTATTGTCGTCATTGATACCATCCCGTCTCACATACTTGATTTCCTAAGAGCCTCAATAAGTTATATCGCCATCGCTTGCCCCCAAAACCTATTGACAAGCACGTCAATCCTATTGACAACCGCACCCCGGCTATTGACACCCCGAGCAGGGTCCTCAATAGGTTATACCCCCACTTACCCCCACGCACGATTTTAAAAATAGTACTTCGTCTCGACTCTCATCATCTCATTTGATACACACGTTGACATCACTTCTTCGCCAACATCTCCCCCCTCACTCTCTCTCACCCTCACCCAGGAAAAATCCCTCACCTACCTCACCACCTTCCCACTCCCCGCCGCCATCTTCATCAACCACCCCTTCAACGGCCCCGCCCCATCCACCGCCCTCAGCCCCAAACTCCGCAGCCCCACCAGCGGCCCCGACCCTACACTGTACAACTTATGCAGCTTATCGCACACGCCTAACACCGCATTATTCGCCTGATACCTGTCCGCGCCATACGACTCCAGCGCCAACTGTGCCCCCACATCCAACCCCTTGGCGCACGCCGCCGCAACCGTGCGCGTCAGCGCCGCGGCGTCGCCCTGGCCCTGGTTCAGCCCCTGGCCAGCGAGAGGGTGGATAGTGTGGGCGGCGTCGCCGACGAGGGCGACGCGTTCGCCCGTGTAGGTGTCGGCGTGGCGGAGTTTGAGGGGGAAGGCGGCGACGCTGGCGTCCTGGATGGTCGAGACGGTCATGGGGAGCGTGTGTTGTGGCTCGTTGTGCTGCTGCAGGCGCCAGGCGACCTCATCGGCTTGGCCCGAGGGCATGGTGTGCAGGTAGTCGAGGTCGGCGGGCGAGAGGCGGAACGCGGCGTTGACCATGGCGGCGAAGTCGGGCGCGGAGAGGGAGCGGAGCAGTGCCGCGCGCGCGGGCAGCGTGGACCAGACTAGCGAGGCGACGTTTCCGGGGAGGGGGAGCATGGCGATGGGGCCGGTAGGGAGGAAGCGCTGGTAGGCGATCTTATGCTCCGGGCCGCCCCAGCCGGGGCCTTCGAGACCGAGGGTAGCGACGATGCCGTTGCGTCCGTAGTCCCAGCCACGGCTGGTGATGCCGGCGAAGGCGCGGACAGGACTGTTGGCGCCGTCGGCACCGACGAGCAGGCGGGCCGCGAGGGTGCGGCCGTCGCTAAGGGTGATGACGGGCCAGGAGCTCAGGTCGAGACCGTCGGGCGTGTCGGTGCCGAGTTGGATGGACTCGACGCGTGTGGGCGAGAAGGTCGTGACATCACCGAGTTCGGAGAGACGGTTGAGCAGGCCGGTTGTCAGGTTGGCGTTTTCGATCATGTAGGCGATGGTAGTGGGTTGGTCGGCCTGCCGGCTGACAGAAGCCCAGTCGAAGGATATGCGCGAGCCGCTGACGCCGTCCCATACTTGCATCTCCTGGTATGGTTGGACGCGGGATTGGTCGATGTGGGACCATGCTCCCATTTCTGCGAGCAACGTTAGCCACTGTCATGATACATACATAGTCTCTGCATCAAAAGTGTACCAATTAAGTTCTGCGCAGACGCCGGAGTCAAGGAGATGCAGCGGTTCGCAAAGTGCGTTGGCGAGGCATCCTTCAGCTTTCCCTTCTCGAGGTCCTGGCCTTCAATCAAGGCGATCTTGAGACCTGACGTGACCGGCGATGAACCTGCACAGCATCAGCTCCATGGGCCAATTGCAGAGCCTCGAGAAGGCATTGTTGTCCTACGCAGTCCGTTGAGCAGGCTCAGGCCTGCTGGACCTCCACCTACACATACAACATCGTATATCTCCGGCTTGGTGCCCACCGTCGCATAGGTCCGTCGGCGGCTGAGGTGAAGCGAGAGTCTGGAGGTTTGGCGGCAGGAATTGCAGACCCAGGAGGTCGCGCGAGCTTGCATGGTGGCGGAGGCCAGTGGATACGCGACGTAGAAATCGAAGGGGGAGCTCTGGAAATTCGGTGGTGTGTTTGCTGCAGTATCTCGTCACGTCGGTTGTCGCGTTCTCGGTCGACGTCAATTCTGGCGAAACCCCGGACCGCGGAGAACTGCGGGCGATCTGCACTAGGCCCAATAAGGGCATGTAATTGCGCCTCAACACCATCAAACTATCTCCAACCACACTACGAGTCAGCCTGGTGTGCGTCACCCCTGACGATCTACACGACTCAGCTGCCGAAAATAAAATGATACATGACACTGTATTGACAAGCCCATTACTCCCCCCCCCCGTGTTCTGCGCCGATCTATATTCACACAAAGCATAGCTAAGAAAAAAAGCCCTCAACCCCAAACCTATTCGCTGTCGCGCTTGAATCCATCCCATAAACCCCTTTTTTCCTCATGTTAGTCCCAGCATCCCATTCCATTCATTCCTTCTCCGTTCCATCATTCAACTTCCTCACTCTGCGCAGCACTGCCAAGTATCTGCAACCGATGTCGTGAAGGGTAAAATCCGCTTCATTCATTCCCGCTTGGAGAATGTCTGGTACGGGCTACGGCAACAATTTAGCTGAAAAGCAGGCCACCCGTACGGGAGACAAGCGAGGAAGCTGCGGTGGGTATCTGACGGCGAAGAACATAACTCGCGTGAAAAAAAAATGAAAAAAAAAAAAAAAAAAAAACAAGCCCGCGCATTTCCTGACCTTCGCCGATGACTAAAGAGGGAATCCGACCATGCATGTGCAGAAAAGACGCAGAGAAAAACAAAACCCGCCGTGAGCAAGATGCAAGTATTGTAGGCCAATCATGCTAAAACTCAGACAACGAAGCCCGCTACAGTGGGGACGCGAATAAAGCCCCGACATGGCTCGAGAGTAGTACAGAGTTTAAGGAGGGTATCCGTGAATATCGTGAAGTAGTAATCCGGAGAGGGTGGCATGCAGCCTATATTATCGGCGGACGCATTGAAATTCGTCATGTCGAAAAGTAGTAGGCGAATACTGTGATGCTTGGGGACTTTGGAGGGCAGCACCAGAGCGCCCAAAGTCGTGAAAGATGTTTGATCATCTGGTTCCAGCCTCCAGCTGGCCGGGTGACGGTTGAGTAGCAGGAGCGTTTGCATCCGACGACTGCTGGCCGCGTCCAAGGTTTGCGAACGGATTGCGAATTGTTGGCATCGTAGGACGGAAACTCCTAAACCTAGCACCGATACCGGTCGACCCTTCAGTGGACTGCTGCTGAGTCGGTTGTTGAGGTTGGCGCTGGCCATTAGAATCGCCTTGGCCACGCTGGCGGCGGCTCCGGCGAGACTCATCTTCACCAGAGCGACCGAAGACCATGGTACGTCCACCACGCATGGGCAAAGCAGACCTAGTTCCAATCCAGACTGACTGAGGAGCCTGAGGCATCCTAAGGCCGGGTGCACGACGGCCGGTAGAGTCGGCAGCTTGTTCACCTTCAGGCCTAGGCTTGGGAACATAGTAGTCAGCCTTGCAAAGCGGGCAACAGGCGCGACGGCTGGTGAGCCACGGGTCGAGACATCCGGCATGGAAAGCATGTCCACATTTCAATCCGCGGACGTCGTCGTCATCCTCCAGTTCTTCCAAGCAAATGGCGCACGTATCGCCGGAGCTCTGGAGCAGTTCCGGAGGCGTAGCTGTCCTAATCGGGTCGTCATCGTCATCATCATCATCCTCATGGACCGAAGCCTGGTGTTCCTTGTTGTGTTCTTCGACCGTGCTCGCCACAGTTTTGCACTTTTCCAACTCAAGGTTTTTCTCGGCAGGGCTCAGCTGGCCGGGTTCCTGGTGCTGCTCCTCCGATGCGGCGGGTCCTTCGGAAGTAGACGTGGTAGGCTGATCGGCTTGCGGTTGAGAAAGTCTCTTTTCGGCGTCCTCGGAACGGCGGCTATCCTCAGCAGCGGCAATGACTCCCTCAGCATCCTTCATACTGGCAGCGCGGCTGGGAGGCGAAGATATGCCACCAGCAGTAGATAGACCCTCGCGTTCCCGTGAAGCACGCCACATCTTGTACTTGATTAAGGGGAACCGTTCGTTGACCTCGTCCATTGTCATCAGCTTCTTTTCTCTCCTTCGGCGGCGCGGCGGCTGCTGCATGGCAGCAAGATCGATGTCGCCATCTGCGCCACCTTGCCTGGCGAGGCGGTTGCGTTGGTTGTAGCGGAAGCAGTACTTGACGCCAACGATGATCCTGCGAATCACATATCAGCTCCATCAACAAGTAGCCAGATACAAGTCTGGACGTGGACGATGTCCAGAAACGTCCAACTCTGGACTGCGCTAGCGGCTCACCAGAGGTTCGTGAAGACGACACCAAAGCCTAGGGCAACAAAGAAGAGGAGCGGGGAATTGGTCGGTCCCCCACCTCCACTGCTGCCACTATCACTGCTGGTCGTGGCCGAAGGGAAGGCGGACGTTGTCGAGGAAGACGGAGAACTCATTGCGGCTGACGGGCGCAATACATGTGGCACAGGGCCGATAAAGATTTTAAAAAAAGACGCCCTACAAGAGAGACGCTAGGTGATACGCGATCATGCAGCGAGGCGGGCGAGCGAGGGGTTGATGGGGTCGGTCCTTGCGGCGACAATAGGGACGATGCCGGTCACAATGTCGAATAGAAGTGCTGATCTCGGGCTGGTGATCGGAGGAGGGCCCCAGCACAGCGGCGGGGCGTGGGCGAGCAAAAGGCCAGACGGGAGGGAGTGTGGCGCGGCTTGGTACGATCCAGACGGGCTAGCACGCGTGGTGACGGCTTGGATGGCTGTCGCGAGCGCAGGCGGGAGCGATACCAGTGGCGACTCGACAATGCGATTCGGCACTCGACGCAGCGAAGTGAGCGAGAGTCAAGCCAAACCTTTATCCGACTGACGTTCGACAACGGCGAGGGGGAAGGTCGATCGGCAGGCGCGCCGTGAGTGAGGAGTGAGAGATGGAGTGGGCGGGGAGAGTCGGTAGTAAGTAAGTAGAAAGCGGAGGCGCTGGGTCTTGAGCGCACAAGATGGAGCCGGCGGCGCGCTGCGAGCGGCGAAGATCTGCGGGACAGGTGACAGACGGGACGCAACAATCCAACGTCAACGCCTCTGCTGCAGAAGTGAGAGAGAGAGAGCGAGAGAGAGACCGCAGTAGAAGCGGCTCCTGAAACTGCAGCACTCGCTGTCAGGCAACCCGTCGTCTGTGGCCTCGCGTGCCGTGGACCTGCGACGCTGACGGCGACACGCCCGGGCCCTCTGGATGCGCAATTGATTTCCCTCGCGCGCCCACCCTCGCAACTCGCACCCACTTGCTCGGGAATAGGATGCGCAAATACCACCGACCAGGAGCCTGTGCGCCACTGCTGCTGCACCGACGAGCCTGCACCTCCACCATCAGCCTTCCGCCGTTGCTCTCAAATCCGAGCTGGCTGCGTGCATCCTGAGCGGCGCCCTGCGGTTGTTTTACACACCTTCCGCTTTCTGTACTCTCTTACACGACACAGCCACCACCACCGCACTACCACCATGGCCAGTTCCGCGCCTACGAGGCATCCAGACAATCCCGTTGTCTTCTTCGACATCACCCTCGGAGGTAAGCCACGGCGCTGCGGCATTTAGCCCCTTCGATTGTTCCTGCCTTGCTCGCCTGCACATTTTCAACTTTTCAACGCGTCTGTCTCATGAATGAATGCTCTTGTGCCTTGCTCCGCCCCCACCAACCTTCCCTTGCTTCCTGATAAAAGAGACGGCAGAAGGCATGCTGACACAGACACGGCACAGGCGAGCCTCTCGGCCGCGTCAAGATGGAACTGTTCAAAGATGTAGTGCCACGTACAGCCGAGAACTTCCGTCAATTCTGCACCGGCGAGACCAAAAACGCCCATGGTCGGCCTCAGGGCTACAAGGGTTGCAAGTTCCACCGAGTGGTGAGCATCCTCGCACGAGCGCCCGAGATCTTGTTTTTTAGCTGACCGCAACTGTGCAGATCAAGGAATTCATGATCCAGGGCGGGGATTTCCTCAACGGTGACGGCACTGGATCGACAACCATCTACGGCACCCGTGCGTTCGCCGACGAGAACTTCCAGTTGAAGCATGACACTCCTGGTCTGCTGAGCATGGCTGTAAGGCAGATTGCATCCCGGACAGCCTTGCATCTAGAAAAGCTGACATGTCGTCTGCAGAACTCGGGTCCCGATACCAATGGCTGCCAGTTCTTCATTACCACAGTTCCTACGCCGTTCCTGAACAACAAGCACGTTGTGTTCGGGCAAGTGGTGGAAGGCATGGATGTGGTCAAGAAGGTTGAGAACACGCGTACGCAGCGGGAGAAGCCCTCGCAGGATGTAGTAATTGCGCAATGCGGGGAGATGTAACGCCACTGATATGGAGACGGACGGGATGCAGCTGCAGGGCCTTGCTCATGCGGAGCAAGCATCCTCAACCCCAACCTGTTCGGAGCCCGGCACCGGCCACGTCTTTCAGCCCTGCAGAACGGCAGCACAGCGGCGGAGATAATCCACAATTTAGATTATCGTGGAGAGAGAGGCCGGGGAAGCTTCTTGGCTGCACGGGTCGAAGCTAGGCGCTCAGCTAGGCGTTGATGCGTTAATGCCAGAGAAGCAGAACCGATTCGATAGAGTAAAAGATCCAAATGTATTCTGCAACGGACAGATACAATCGAGTTTCATATAGCAGGCCACATATGGGAGTATGCATAAACAGGCTTCCGTGCGCATCGGCGCGTCGTGGCATATGCCGGACTATTTTGTGACGCTGCGGCTTGGCACGAGCGGGCATGAAGGACTGCGGGCTGCGTCATTGATTGGGTCCTGTAGCCCCGCCATAACACTTGTCGATCAGGCAGCCCGAGACAACACACCACATTGACCTTTAGAGAGCTGCAAACAAACTCCATCTTCATCAACGTCCATTGACAGCTCACGACGAACTCTCTCAAATCCATCTCTCCATCAACTCCAGCTCTAAACATCACCAAGTAAGCAAGTGTACACCTACAATTACCCCTCTGTCTTCACCAACATCACCTCCGAAGCTACGCGCCCAACTACCCCGCAGCAACCCCTTACTCCAGCCAGCTTGACAGCTTCTCTCTCAGTCAAGCTTCTATCCACCACTACCTCAAGCCAGCTTCGCCCAAGCCCTAACACCTTCCACGCAGAAACACCACCATGTCCCGCGAAGACTACTACAGCAATCGCCGCTACGACGACTCGGACGACGAGGACTACAAGCGCGCCGAGCAGCATGCGGCGCAGCACTCGGGCGACAGCGGCGACACGTCGCTGTTCAGCACCGCGCTCGGCATGCTGTCGGGCAAGAAGCAGTCGCTGAAGGACGAGGACCTGGACGAGGAAGCCGCCGTCCAGTCGCACAAGTCCTTCTACGGCGGCGGCGGCGGTGCCAGCAGCACTGAGACGCACCAGGCGACCGAGGGCAACCTGGGCATGGCGGCCGCCATGCAGGCGCTGAAGCTGTTCAACAGCGGCGACAGCACGGGCGGCAAGAGCGGCAAGAGCGAGTTCTTGGGCTTGGCCATGGCGCAGGCGAGTAAGCTGTTCGACGAGCAGAGCGCCAGCGGCAAGACGGTATGTGTTTTGCTTTCGTGTCGGCAGAGCGATGGGCGGGAGCGCTAATGGTGTACGCAGGACCCGAATGCGAGCAAGGCGGGCGCTGTCCAGCAGGCTGCTCAGACGGCCTTGAAGATGTACTTGAAGTCGTCTCAGTCGGGTGGCACTACCGGTGAGAACAAGCCCAGCGGGCTCCTGGGATTGGCCAGCAAGTTCTTGTAGGATGGAGAGCGTGGCTACTTTTCGTGTACATGAGGGTTGGACAGCCAGTCACGTTGATCGTGATGGCATTGACGAGATTGCTTGGGAGGATGAAAGCGTGTAGGTACTACTCAAGTGGGTTCCTCTGTATCCCCAGTCGAGGGAGAATATATTTGCGATTAGAAGCATGTGAATCACAACATTGCCTGGAAGTAAGGGCCAACTGGATGCAAAGATCGCCTCGTACTGGAATGCCATCATGTATGCTCTCACGACATCCGCATCCATAGTATCTGTGGGCTAGCCTTCTTACCGTCATTTCTCTTCGGCTCGTCTCTGCTTCCTCAACATTGCTAGTTCCTCTTATCGTACCTTCACTCCCACTCAGCTGCAGCCGTCCTCAAACTAATCTTCATCTGCCTTTCCTGGTCCTTGCTCCAACAATGTCTTGGTGACCTGGTCCGGATTTTCAACCCTACCATGCATCCAAATGCTACCTATACCTGCAACAATGCTACATCCACTCTACTAGCCTCCTCCTTCGGCCTGGCCGCCAACAGTAGATGGTCTCTTCTCGTGCTCATTACTCTTACCCACCCAACTGCGCTGCTATAAACCGCCCCCTGTGGCCACTTACGGGTGAGCCACCGCACGGCACAGCCCCGCTGTTCCAAGTGAAGGCGATGTCGGCACTGTGGACACTGGGCGTCGACGCTGGCTCTGCAGACTACGATGGCGGCGGCGTACATAAACGAGAGTGTTCTGCTACTGTTGGAGTGAGTGACGGTTGATATTGTGGAGAATATGGTGTGAAAACGGCGAAGGGTTATGGAGAGACAGGGGGGGGGGGGGGGGGGGGGGGGGGGGGGGTTGGGGGGTTTGGCGGGGT